>SJYG01000356.1:822165-882184 GCA_006410535.1 Litocranius walleri | reverse complement strand
CCACTAGCTTTGTTCATAGTGATGCTTTCTAAGGCCCACTTGACTTCACATTCCAGGATGTCTGGCTTTAGATGAGTGATCACAAAATCATGATTATCTGAGTCGTGAAGATCCTTTTTGTACAGTTCTTCTGTGTATTCTTGCCACCTCTTCTTAATATCTTCTACTTCTGTTAGGTCCATACCATTTCTGTTCTTTATCGAGCCCATCTTTGCATGAAATGTTCCCTTGGTATCTCTAATTTTCTTGAAGAGATCTCTAGTCTTTCCCATTCTGTTGTTTTCCTCTATTTCTTTGCATTGATCACTGAAGAAGGCTTTCTTATCTCTTCCTGCTATACTCTGAAACTCTGCATTCAGATGCTTATATCTTTCCTTTTCTCTTTGGCTTTTCTCTTCTCTTCTTTTCTCAGCTATTTGTAAGGCTTCCCAAGACAGCCATTTTGCTTTTTTGCGTTTCTTTTCCATGGGGATGGTCTTGATCCCTGTCTCTGTACAATGTCATGAACCTCATTCCATAGTTCATCAGGCACTCTATCTATCAGATCTAGGCCCTTAAATCTATTTCTCACTTCCACTGTATAATCATAAGGGATTTGATTTAGGTCATACCTGAATGGCCTAGCGGTTTTCCCTACTTTCTTCAATTTCAGCCTGAATTGGTAATAAGGAGTTCATGATCTGAGCCACAGTCAGCTCCTGGTCTTGTTTTTGTTCACTGTATAGAGCTTCTCCATCTTTGGCTGCAAAGAATAGAATCAATCTGATTTTGGTATTGACCATCTCGTGATATCTATGTGTAGAGTCTTCTCTTGTGTTGTTGGAAGAAGGTGTTTGCTATGATCAGTGCATTTTCTTGGCAAAACTCTATTAGTCTTTGCCCTGCTTCATTCTGCATTCCAAGGCCAAATTTACCTGTTACTCCAAGTTTTTCTTGATTTCCTACTTTTGCATTCCAGTCCCCTATAATGAATAGGACATCTGTTTTGGGTGTTAGTTGTAAAAGGTCTTCATAAAACCATTCAACTTCAGCTTCTTCAGCATTACTGGTTGGGGCATAGGCTTGGATTACTGTGATATTGAATGGTTTGCCTTGGAAACGAACAGAGATCATTCTGTTTTTGAGATTGCATCCAAGTACTGCATTTCAGACTCTTCTGTTACCATGATGGCTACTCCATTTCTTCTGAGGGATTCCTGCCCACAGTAGTAGATATAATGGTCATCTGAGTTAAATTCACCCATTCCAGTCCATTTTAGTTCGCTGATTCCTAGAATGTTGATGTTCACCCTTGCCATCTCTTGTTTGACCACTTCCAATTTGCCTTGATTCATGGACCTGACATTCCAGGTTCCTATGCAATATTGCTCTTTACAGCATCAGATCTTGCGTCTATCACCAGTCACGTGCACAGCTGGGTATTGTTTTTGCTTTGGCTCCATCCCTTCATTCTTTCTGGAGTTATTTCTCCACTGATCTCCAGTAGCATATTGGGCACTTACCTACCTGGGGAGTACCTCTTTCAGTATCCCATCATTTTGCCATTTCATACTGTTCATGGGGTTCTCAAGGTAAGAATACTGAAGTGGTTTGCCATTCCCTTCTCCAGTGGACCACATTCTGTCAGACCTCTCCACCATGACCCGCCCGTCTTGGGTTGCCCTGCGAGCATGTCTTAGTTTCACTGAGTTAGACAAGGCTGTCGTCCTAGTGTGACTAGATTGTCTAGTTTTCTGTGAGTATGGTTTCATTGTTTCTGCCTTCTGATGCCCTCTTGCAACACCTACCATCTCACTTGGGTTTCTCTTACCTTGGGCGTGGGGTAAGGGGTTAAATGAGGATTCAATTTTGAAGTCTATGGGATTCTCTTGTATGTATGTATGTATGTACGTACTATTCATTTATTTTGACTGAGGTATAGCGTTATATGCTGATGTATGACAAAACACTATGTTAGTTTCAGCATCATGGGTTGAATATATTCCAAAAAGATGACCACAATATGTCCAGTTAATATCTATCATCATACACAGTTAAAAAATTTTCTTTCTTCTGGTAAGAACTTTAAGACTTACTTTCTTAGGGACTTTCAAATATGCAACACTATATTATTAACTCGTCACCATGCTGTACCTTAAACCTTCATGACATTTATTTTATAATTGTAAGTGTTATCTTTTGACCTCCATCACTCACCTCATCACTCCTGTCTCTGACAACCACCAACCTGTTCTATGTGTCCACAAGGTTTTGGTTTGTCTTGTTTTAGATTCCACACATAAGTGAGATCATGTGGTATTTGTCTTTCTCTGACTTTCTCTGCTTAGCATAATGCCCTCAAAGTCCATCCATGCTGTTGGAAGTGGAAAGATATTCTTTTTTCTCATGGTTGAATAACATTTATATCTATCTATCTTATGGCTTCCCAGGTGGCACTAGTGGTAAAGAAACTGCTTGCCAATGCAGGAGATGTAAGAGATGTGAGTTCAATCCCTGGGCTCAGAAGATCCCCTGGAGGAGGGCATGAAAGCTTACTCCAATATTCTTACCTGGGTAATCCCATGGACAAAGGAGCCTGGCAGGCTACAGTCCATGGAGTTGGACACAACTGAAGTGATTTAGCACATATGCACACATCTATCTTATATTTCTCTAACTATGCCACATGTTCTTTATCCATTCATCCACTGATGGACACGTGTGTGTGTTAGTTGCTCAGTCGTGTCCAACTCTTTGAGACTCCATGAGCTGTAGCCTGCCAGGCTCCTCCATCAATGGGATTTTCCAGGCAAGAATACTCAAGTGGGTTGCCATTTCCTTCTCCAAGGTATCTTCTTGACCCAGGGATCAAACCTATGTCTCTTACATCTCTTGAATTACAGGCAGGTTTTTTACCACCTGAGCTACCAGGGAAGCTTTCACTTAGGTTATTTCTATATATTGGTTATTGTAAATAATGCTACAGTGAGCATGAGGGTGTGTATATACCTTTTAAAATCAATGTTTTTGTTATGTAGAATTGGAATTGCTAGATCATGAGAGTCCCTTGGACTACAAGGAGATCCAACCAGTCCATTCTGAAGGAGATCAGCCCTGGGATTTCTTTGGAAGGAATGATGCTAAAGCTGAAACTCCAGTACTTTGGCCACCTCATGAGAAAAGTTGACTCATTGGAAAAGAGTCTGATGTTGGGAGGGATTGAGGGCAGGAGGAGAAGGGGACGACAGAGGATGAACGCGAGTCTGAGTGAACTCTGGGAGTTGGTGATGGACAGGGAGGCCTGGTGTGCTGCAATTCATGGGGTTACAAAGAGTTGGACACGACTGAGCGACTGAACTGAACTGAACTGATGGTAGTTTTATATTTAATATTTCGAGGAACCTACATAGATTTTTCCATAGTGGCTGCACCGATTTACATTCCCACCAACAGTGCATAAGTGTTCCCTTTACTCTGCATCTTTATCAACATTTATTATTTCCTATCTTTATGATAATAGCCATTCTAACAGGTGTGAAGAAAAGGAAAAAAAAAAAAAAAGCAGAGACATCATTTTGCCAACAAGGGTCCGTATAGCCAAAGCTATGATTTTTCCTGTAGTCATGTAAGGATATGACAGTTGGACCATGAAGAAGGCTGAACACTGAAGAACTGATGCTTTTGAATTATGGTACTGGGAAAGACTCTTGAGAATCCCTTGGACTATAAGGACCAAATCAGTCAATCATAAAGGAAATCAACCCTGAATATTCATTGGAAGGACTGATGCTGAAGCTCCAATACTTTGACCATCTGATATGAAGAGCCAACTCATTGGAAGAAAACTCTGATGCTGGGAAATATTGAAGGCAGGTGGAGAAGTAAGTGACAGAGAATGAGATGGATCGATAGCATTGCCAACTTAATGGACATGAGTCTGAGCAAACTCCAGAGATAGTGAAGGACAGGGAAGCCTGGCGTGCTGCAGTCCATGGGGTTACAAAGAGTCAGACATGACTGAGTGACTGAACAACAACAACAGGTGTGAGGTGACATTTCACTTTGGTTTTGATTTACATTTCCTTAATAATTAGTGATGTTTAGCATTTTTTCATGTCTTTTGTCCATCTTATGTCTTCTTTGGAAAAATATATGTTCATATCTTCTCATTTTTAAACTGAATCTTTTTTTACCATTTGAATTATATGAGTTATTTATGTATTTTAGATATTTATTCCTTATCATGTAGGTAATATGCAAATGCTTTCTCTTATTTAATAGATTTTCTTCACTTTGTTTTCTTTATTTTGCAGAATCTCTTTAGGTTAATGTGGTTCCACTTGTTTATTTTAGCTTTTGTCACTTTTGCTTTTGGTGTCAAACCCAAAAACTCATCACCAAGATTGATGTCAAGGAGCTTACCACCTGGTGTAAGTGGTCCAATTTCATTCTTTTTACCTAGCTTTTTCAGCCGTTTATTGAGGAAACTGCTCTTTCCCCATTATATATTCCTGACTCTTTTATCATAAATTAGCTGACCATATATACGTGTGCTTAGTTCTGGTTTTTCTATCATACTTATGGAATCCTCTTTTAGATTAGACCTCAATGTCATATTTTAAAAACTGCAATTAATTAGATTTCTCTATTAGAATTGCCTATAGGTTAACTTTGAGTTTATCAGAAGTCCATGTTCTTCTACGTTGACAAGGCCTGGTGACCACTCTAAGATCATACAGTTACAGTTATCACCAGCAAGTCATCACCAGTAAGGTGGAAACTGAGACATGAATGACTGTTGCTGCAGGGGTGTAACAGCTGCCTCTTGGGGAGCCCTCCTACTTGTGTGCTGGATACATGTGCTTGTCCCATTCATTCCCCAGTGCAGTTCATGGGACAGGAATGCCCATCCATATTTTCAGAAAGAAAATTGAGACCCAAGAGGGGCTTACATAGCTGAACCAAGTTTGTGTTCTGCGGAGTTCTGCTTCTTCCTAGGGGTTCTAACAAGCAGCTTGGGTTAGTAGATTAGATCTCCCTCTGTGATGAGCAAGAGCTCCTGCTTTGTGGTGATAAATCAGTGACAAGCTCCTAATTTGTTTGTAAATGTATCTAAATGTAGTTCCTGCCCTCATGAAACTTATAGACTTAGTCTAATGGTAGAGACAAAGCATTGGTATAAAATAATAATTAGTAATCATTTACTATTATTCCAAAACAATATTGTTCTATTATACCATAATTGGTTTCTTATTTGTATGTCTGAAATCAAATAAATATATTTCCATGTATCCTGAGGGATAATAACTTAAACAAATAAATTCTTTCCTTATTAACTTATCCACCATTCATTCATCTATTGAGCAAATATTTGCTGATTTTGGCTTAGTTTCAAAAGTCCCTGATGCTGAGAAAGACTGAGGGCAAGAAAGAGAAGAGGGTGTCAGAGAATGAGATAGTTGGATAGCATCACCAATGCAATGGACATGAACTTGGGCAAACTTTAGGAGACGGTGAGGGACAGGGAGGCCTGGATTGCTGCAGTCCATGGGGTCACGAAAGTTGGACACAACTGGGAAACTGAACAAAACCAACAACAAATACCTTTGCTAAAGATTAAAGGCCACACAGAGATATTAAAAATTAAGAATTCCTTCTTTTCCAAAGGTTCTCAGAGTCCAGTTAGGGGAGAACCTCTACACAGAGGATTACAATTGGTCCTCACATTCCTCATTCATGTATCCACACATTCCTCATTCATGAATTCAACCAACCACAGATCAAAAATGTCTGAAAAAAATTTCAGAAAGCAAAACGAATACGTCATATGCCAGCAACTATTTATATAGCATTTACATTGTGTTTACAACTCTGCAGACAGCATTTACATTGTATAAGGTGTTATCAGTAATCTAGAGGTGGTTTAAAGTATATAGGAGAGAATTCCCTTATGTTTCAGGGGTTAAGAATCCATGCTTTCATTGCAGGAGGCACAGGTTCAGTCCCTGGTCAAGGAACTAAGATCCCACATGCCAATGGGCAGCATGGCCTAAATAAATGAATAAACTGTTTAGGAGGGTGTGCCAGGTTATTTGCAAATACCATGCTATTTGGTACAAGGGACATGAACATCTGTGGATTTTGGTATGAATTAGCTCTTGGAACGAATCCCCCAGAGATACCAAGGAACAGCTATATAATATAAGGGAGAGTAAACAAGTGTTGTGAAAGAGTTTGTTAAAGAGTGAACTCTTCCTGGGGAATCACAGAGGTCTTGCTAAATATACAGAGCTGATGATCTGGTGGCCAGGATATTCCAGATGAGCAAAGGAAGCCTGGACTTGTGTGGGACTTGAGGATGTTAGTGAAGGGGAAAAGCTGGAGCAAGGTTAAAGAAATAAAGTAAGGCCAGGCCATTGAGGACTCAAGTACCAGGGTAGATGGCTGGTCCATGAAAGGTTTTATAGCAGGGGAAATCCATGACATGGTGTTACTGGGAAAAGCATGCTCTCTAGAGTAAGACAGATCCAGGCTGGAATCTTGACTGTTCTTACAGTGGTACCCACGGATACATCGTTCTCTGAGCCTCAGTTCTCATGTCTGTAACTTGAAGGAAATGATGCCCATCTTGTGGTCTTGTTTGGAGGACTTAGTGCAACACCTGGGCAGTGTGACCTGTGAGGATGCTCTGCAGAGGGAACATTGTAATGAGGGTAGGAGACTGGCACCCTGGGAAACCTCTTTGTCAAGGTGGGGGTGGAGGTTGGCAGCCTAGGTATGAGAACTGCAGTAGTCCTGGAGCCATCTGAGGCCTCAAGGAGTGGCGTTAGAAGCCAACACAAGCAGGAGTGCGTCTGAGAGATGAGCAAGGGTGGATGGGAACTGTTTGATGGGAGGTGTGGGTGTCTGGTGAGGGGGCTGCAGAGGCACATGGGACCAAAATGGATTCCGGGGCTGCCTCCCTAGCAGCACTCCACCCAGGGAAGTCACAGAGGGCCAGGAGACTAGAACAGTCCTTCTGTGGAGCTGGACTTTTTCTTTCAAGCCAGAGCAAATTCCAGGAATTCCTATTTTATTACAAACTTTGATATCTGATAGCAGATGTATAGCTTGATGTGGCAAAAGATTTTTGGTTTTCCTTAAGGCTCAAGCCGCACAGGACTGTTTGGCCACAAGGCCAGGTTGTCCAAGAAAACTGTCTTGTTTGCTTCAAATGGAAGGCACGCTGCATTGTGGCTCTTGACATTTACTTTACCCAGAAAGCAGAGCTTCATCTTGGCACACAACACTGCTGGGGGCCCCAATGCAAAGACAGCCCTCAGCAGACATGTTTTCCACATTTCACTGTTAATCCTTAGCTTCATCCTTTATCCTTTATTCATGGTGGCACTTTTTAACAACCTCGTTTGAAAAACAATTAGGGGACAAAATTCACTCATAATGACTGAACTGTGAGGAGGTGAGGTGAGTGCTGGTAACAGAGTCCCTCGGGGAAACCAAGTGGGCATCTACCACGTGAAAACTATCACATTCGGAGAGAATTAGAGGTTGAAATTAGGATAATGAATCTGATAAAGGAATAACTGTTTTAAATTATTGGTGACGTCATTGTCATAATTAAATTGTGTGATGTTCAAGAATAGCATCTCTATGGACATGAGGTATGCACCTCTATTCTGAGTGTCCTGGCCACGGTGAAAAAACTCAGAAATTCATCTTTCTTATCCTAAAGATGGGCACAAAAAAGGACAGAAATGGTATGGACCTAAGAGAAGCAGAAGATATTAAGAAGAGGTGGCAAGAATACACAGAAGAACTATACAAAAAAGACCTTCATGATGCAGATAATCACGAAGGTGTGATCACTCACCTATAGCCAGACATCCTGGAATGTGAAGTCAAGTGGGCCTTAGGAAGCATCACTTCGAACAAAGCTAGTAGAGGTGATAGAATTCCAGTCCAATATACAATTTTAGTAAGTTCAGTTCAGTTGCTCAGTCGTGTCCGACTCTGCGACTGCATGAATCGCAGCACGCCAGGCCTCCCTGTCCATCACCAACTACCGGAGTTCACTCAGACTCATGTCCATTGAGTCAGTGATGCCATCCAGCCATCTCATTCTCTGTCATCCCCTTCTCCTCCTGCCCCCAATCCCTCCCAGCATCAGAGTCTTTTCCAATGAGTCAACTCTTCTCATGAAGTGGTCAAAGTACTGGAGTTTCAGCTGTAGCATCATTCCTTCCAAAGAAATCCCAGGGCTGATCTCCTTCAGAATGGACTGGTTGGATCTCCTTGTAGTACAAGGGACTTTCAAGAGTCTTCTCCAACACCACAGTTCAAAAGCATCAATTCTTAAGCACTCAGCCTTCTTCACAGTCCAACTCTCACATACATACATGACCAGAGGAAAAACCATAGCCTTAACTAGATGGACCTTTGTTGGCAAAGTAATGTCTTTCCTTTCCAACACGCTATCTAGGTTGGTCATAAAGACTCTTTGGTCTTTTCTTCCAAGGAGTAAGCGTCTTTTAATTTCATGGCTGCCTTCACCATCTGCAGTGATTTTGGAGCCCCCCCAAAGTAAAATCTGACACTGTTTCAACTGTTTCCCCATCTATTTCCCATGAAGTGATGGGACCGGACACCATGATCTTCGTTTTCTGAAAGCTGAGCTTTAAGCCAATTTTTTCACTCTCCTCTTTCACTTTCATCAAGAGGCTTTTTAGTTCCTCTTCACTTTCTGCTATAAGGGTGGTGTCATCTGCATATCTGAGGTTCTTGATATTTCTCCCAGCAATCTTGATTCCAGCTTGTGCCTCATACAGCCCAGCATTTCTCATGATGTACTCTGCATAGAAGTTAAATAAGCAGGGTGACAATATATGGCCTTGACGTACTCCTTTTCCTATTTGGAACCAGTCTGTTGTTCCATGTTCAGTTCTAACTGTTGCTTCCTGACCTGCATACAGATTTCTCAAGAGGCAGGTCAGGTGGTCTGGTATTCTCATCTCTTTCAGAATTTTCCACAGTTTATTGTGACCCACACAGTCAAAGGCTTTGGCATAGTCAATAAAGCAGAGATAGATGGATATTACAAATCCAAAAAGATGATACTGTGAAAGTGCTGTACTCAATATGCCAGCAAATTTGGAAAACTCAACAGTGGCCACAAAACTGGAAATGGTCAGTTTTCATTCCAATCCCCAAGAAAGGCAATGGCAAAGAATGCTCAGACTACCACGCAATTGCACTCATCTCACACGCTAGTAAAGTAATGCTTAAAATTCTCTAAGCCAGGCTTCAACAGTACATGAATTTTGAACTTCCAGATATTCAAGCTGGATTTAGAAAAGGCAGAGGAACCAGAGTTCAAATTGCCAACATCCGCTGGATCATTGAAAAAATGAGAAAGTTCCAGAAATACATCTATTTCTGCTGTATTGACTATGCCAGAGCCTTTGACCATGTGGATCACAACAAACTGTGGAAAATTCTGAAAGAGATAGAAAAACCAGACTACCTGACCTGCCTCCTGAGAAATCTGTATGCAGGTCAAGAAGCAACAGTTAGAACTGCGCATGGAACAACAGACTGGCTTCAAACAGGAAAAGGAGTACATCAAATATTGTCACCCTGCTTATTTAACTTCTCTGCAGAGTACATCATGAGAAATGCTGGGTTGTATGAAGCACAAGCTGGAATCAAGATTGCTGGGAGAAATATCAAGAACCTCAGATATGCAGATGACACCACCCTTATGGCAGAAAGTGAAGAGGAACTAAAAAGCCTCTTGATGAAAGTGAAAGAGGAGAGTAAAAAATTTGGCTTAAAGCTCAACATTCAGAAAACGAAGATCATGGCATCTGGTCCCATCACTTCATGACAAATAAATGAGCTAACAGTGGAAACAGTGGCTGATTTTATTTTGGGGGCTCTAAAATCACTGCAGATAGTGACTGCAGCCATGAAATTAAAAGACGCTTGCTTCTTGGAAGAAAAGTTATGACCAAGCTAGAGAGCATATTAAAAAGCAGAGATATTACTTTGCCAACAAAGGTCTGTCTAGTCAAAGCTTTCATTTTTCCAGTAGTCATGCATGGATGTGAGAGTTGGACTATAAAGAAAGCTGAGCACCAAATAATTGATGCTTTTGTACTGTGGTGTTGAAGATGACTCTTGATTGTCCCTTGGACTGCCAGGAGATCCAGTCCATCCTAAAGGAAATAAGTCCTGAATATTCATTGGAAGGACTGATGCTGAAGCTGAAACTCCAGTACTTTGGCCACCTGATGTGAAGAGCTGACTCCTTGGAAAAGACCTTGATGCTTGGAAAGATTGGAGGTAGGAGGACAAGGGGACGACAGAGGATGAGATGGTTGGATGGCATCACCGACTCGATGGACATGAGTTTGAGTAGGCTCTGGAAATTGGCAATGGACAGGAAGGCCTGGCTTGCTGCAATCCATGGGGTCGCAAAGAATAGGACAGTATTGAGCAACTTAACTGAACTGAATGGGACTAAATCTCAATCAGCTTTGTTAACACTTCCATATTTTCACCACCAGATGTCACTGTTTACACATAAAATGGAAACAGTAGCGTGTCCCAGAAAGGAAGGTGTGACACTCATGAGGACCTCAGAGAGGTAGAAACAAGGTACCACCAAAGGGCTCTTAGATGGATTAGAAGATCTTCCTCTGTTTGGGAAAACTTGACCTTACTCAAACTGCATTATCATTAGTTACCTACCTCCCTGGTGTGAAAACTCCAAAATGTTTAAATATTGCAAAGGGTCTGCGATGAATAACCGTTAAATTCCTTCCAACAATGAGTTCCTTTGAATATTATCAAAGTACTCTGAGGATGAAGATATCAAGGCTTTAGAGGGGACTCCATTAAGATGTTGGTTGCTTTCTTGCCCAAACCTGAGGATACAGGATATGAGCCCAGGATGGACAGACCGTTGGTCAAACATTGGTCCTGTTTGTAGGTTGCAGTAAAGGCAGAAGCGGTTGATATTTCAGAATGTTTCAGAGGATGGCAGTTTGACTTTTCCCCTTGGGTTCAGAAGCTATTTTTGCAGCTTGGTAGCTGACAGTGAGTGGTTATATACTGGAAAGTGTAACACAAAGGAGGTTTCATGACCAAATGGTGCTAAGAACCAAAATTACTTAGAGGGACAAGAATATCTATTGAACTTGTCATCCAGTGGGGAGAAAGAGAGAAAGCTAAAAAGAAGCTACTAGTTACCAGATTTTAAGTTAAAACTGATTGCAAAATCAAATAGGATGCCATTCAGTAAAGCACCTTGTGTCCTGCTGCACATGTACTCTACTGAATAAGACATAATTCAGCAGCTCAAAGTGAGACTCCAAAGTATCCATTAAGGCCTTCTTAATGAACATACAAAGGGATTTCCCTGTGGTTCAGTGGTTAAGAATCCACCTTCTGATGCAGGGAACACAGGTTGATCCCTGGTTGGGGAAGGTAGACCCACATGCTGTGGGGCAAGTAAGCCTGTGCACTACAGCTGCTGAGGACACCTGTGCTTTCGAGCTCCTGTTTGGCAACAAGGGAAGCTAGCTTGCAGCAGCTAGAGCAAGTCCACCCTGGCCACAACAAAGACCCAGCATAGCCAATAAATAAATAACAAAAGACAAACATACGAAATCCTTGGCAGCATCTGTGATGTGGTATATGTATCATGGGGTAAACTGTACACTATGAATCTTGCAGGATTTATCTGTAAGACTCTCCTTGCCTTTTGATCGAGATGATGCTGATGATCACGGTGACTGTGACAACTGTTTCCTAGGTGCTTCACCTGGCCGATTCTTAGCAGTCCCTGCATGCGAAGAGCTGCCTAGTTTTGGCTGTGTGGGTGCATGATGTGCCAGTCCTTTTAGTGCATAAAGCCTCAGCCATAAGCTCATCCCACCTCTCAGAATGCTGAGTCACACATCCAGCTGTTCTGGTCTGAAGGTTTCTCTAACACCCCCTCAAACAGTAGATGTTGGTTGCATGAAACTTGCCTTACATGAGGTCGGGCATGCCAGTTCTCTTGGAGCCAGAACTGGAGGGTCTAGGGATACATAGTGTAGGAAAACAAATGTCTAGAAAAGTGTCAGTCCATTCTATCTGGCTCCAGTCCTTGCTAATATTAATATAGATGGGTAAACTTTATTGTTCAGACAGGCTGGACACTGTGCTAAATGCTTTACACCGTTAATCTTTATTATGAGATAAGCATGATTACTCCATCCCCAATTAATGCAGAACTAAGACAGGGTAAACAAACAATTTGCCTAATAGCACACATTAATAAGTGACAGAGCCAAGACTTGAAGGCAGATCATTTGTCTCCAAAGGCCTTATACTTAAGCCCTAACTGTATACTAACAGTATAGGAAGAGTTCATATTCATAACACAGCTTTTCGATAATTATTCAGGCTTGCTGATTTTACCGAGGCTGTAGACTTCTCTCCCTAGCCAATATTTCCTGCCTACCTGCCATAACTTTACTGAACAAAGGCATCCATTTTCACTGTTTAATGGGAAGCCCTTGGTAAGTACTCAATAGATACTTGTTGAATGAATGCATGCCTTCATGTTTTCTGTGAGTCACCAAAGAGTCTTCACCCCATTGGAAGCTCCCAAGTAAGGCATGGTGACTACTAATATGCAGCTAGAACCCCAAGCAGTACAGAATAACACTTTGAAGCTCATTGCTCTCCATTGATTTAGAGTAACTAAATTTTATGTCTTTAGGAACCAGTTCATTTTATTAAATTGCACCCATAAACAAGGAATATTTAGGAAGAAAGATAACTAGAAATGCTGTTCTTCTACCTGGTGTGGTTTGTTACTTTTTCTTTTTATTATTGAAATATAGTTGATAGTATTATATTAGTTCAGGTGTAATGCACTGTTGCTGTTGTTCAGTCACTCAATCTTGTCTGACTCTTTCTGACCCCATGGACTGCAGCACACCAGGCTTCCCTGTCCTTCACTATATCTCCTGGAGTTTGCTCAAACTCATGTCCATTGAGTCGGTGATGCCATCCAACCATCTCATCCTCTGTCTCACTCCTACTCCCTCCTGCCTTCAATCTTTCCCAGCATCAAGATCTTTTCCAATGAGTCAGCTCTTCACATCAGGTGGCCAAAGCATTGTAACTTCAACTTCAGCATCAGTCCTTCCAATGAATATTCAAGACTGATTTCCTTTAGGATTGACTGGTTTGATTGCCTTGCTGTCCAATAGTCTTCTCCAGCACCACAGTTAGAAAGCATCAATTCTTTACTGCTCGGCCTTCTTTATGGTCCAACTCTCACATGTGTACATGACTACTAGTAAAATCATAGCTTTGACTATATGGATCTTTGTTGGTAAAGTGATATATTTGCTTTTTAATATTCTATCCAGTGATGTTAGGAAGCATCATTATGAACAAAATAAGTGGAGATGATGGAATTCCAGTTGAGCTTTTACAAACCCTAAAAGATGATGCTGTGAAAGTGCTGCACTCAATGTGTCAGCAAATTTGGAAAACAGCAGTGGCTGCAAAACTGGAAAAGGTCAGTTTTCATTCCAATCCGGAAGAAAGGCAATGCCAAAGAATGGTCAAACTACTGCACAATTGCACTCATCTCACACACTAGCAAAGTAATGCTCAAAATTCTCCAAGCCAGGCTTCAACAATATGTGAACCATGAGCTTCCAGACATTCAAGCTGGATTTAGAAACAGGAGAGGAACCAGAGATCAAATTGCCAACATCTGCTGGATCATTGAAAAAACAAGAGAGTTCCAGAAAAACATCTATTTCTGCTTTATTGATTATGCCAAAACCTTTGACTGTCTTGTTCATAAAAAACAGTGGAAAATTCTGAAAAAGACAGGAATACCAGGCCACCTGCCCTGCCTCTTGAGAAATCAGTATGCAGGTCAGGAAAGAACAGTTAGAACTGGACATGGAACAACAGACTGGTTCCAAACAGGAAGAAGAGTACATCAAGGCTGTATATTATCACCCTGCTTATTTAACTTACATGCAGAGAACATCATGATAAATGCTGGGCTGATTGAAGCACAAGCTGGAATAAAGAATGCTGAGAGAAATATCAATAACCTCAGATATACAAATGACACTATCCTTATGGCAAAAAGTGAAGAAGAACTAAAGAACCTCTGGATGAAAGTGAAAGAGAGCAATAAATAAGATGGCTTAAAGTTCAACAACATTCAGAAAACTAAGATCATGGCATCAGGTCCCATCAGTTCATTTCAGTTCAGTTCAGTCACTCAGTCGTGTCTGACTTTTTGTGACCCTTGGAATCGCAGCACGCCAGGCCTCCCTGTCCATCACCAACTCCCAGAGTTCACTCAGATTCACGTCCATCGAGTCAGTGATGCCATCCAGCCATCTCATCCTCTGTCGTTCCATTCTCCTCCTGCCCCCAATCCCTCCCAACATCAGAGTCTTTTCCAATGAGTCAACTCTTCTCATGAGGTGGCCAAAGTACTGGAGTTTCAGCTTTAGCATCATTCCTTCCAAAGAAATCCCAGGGTTGATCTCCTTCAGAATGGACTGGTTGGATCTCCTTGCACTCCAAGGGACTCTCAAGAGTCTTCTCCAACACCATAGTTCAAAAGCATAAAGTCTTTGGTGCTCAGCCTTCTTCACAGTCCAACTCTCACATCCATACATGACTACTGGAAAAACCATAGCCTTGAATAGATGGACCTTAGTCGGCAAAGTAATGTCTCTGCTTTTGAATATGCTACCTAGGTTGGTCATAACTTTTCTTCCAAGGAGTAAGCGTCTTCTAATTTCATGGCTGCAGTCACTATCTGCAGTGATTTTGGAGCCCACCAAAATAAAGTCTGACACTGTTTCCACTGTTTCCCCATATATTTCCCACGAGGTGATTTGACCAGATGCCAAGATCTTCGTTTTTCTGAATGTTGAGCTTTAAGCCAACTTTATCACTCTCCTCTTTCACTTTCATCAAGAGGCTTTTTAGTTCCTCTTCATTTTCTGCCATAAGGGTGGTATCATCTGCATATCTGAGGTTATTGATATTTCTCCTGGCAATTTTGATTCCAGCTTGTGTTTCTCCCAGCCTAGCATTTCTCATGATATACTCTGCATAGAAGTTAAATAAGCAGGGTGATAATATACAGCCTTGATGTACTCCTTTTCCTATTTGGAACCAGTCTGTTGTGCCATGTCCAGTTTTAACTGTTGCTTCTTGACCTGCATAGAGATTTCTCAAGAGGCAGGTCAGGTGGTCTGGTATTCCCATCTCTTTCAGAATCCTCCACAGTATATTTTGATCCACACAAAGGCTTTGGCATAGTCAATAAAGCAGAAAGAGATGTTTTTCCGGAACTCTCTTGCTTTTTCCATGATCCAGCAGATGTTGGCAATTTGATGTCTGGTTCCTCTGCCTTTTCTAAAACCAGCTTGAACATCAGGAAGTTCACAGTTCACGTATTGCTGAAGCCTGGCTTGGAGAATTTTGAGCATTACTTTACTAGCATGTGAGATAAGTGCAATTGTGTGGTACTTTGAGCATTCTTTGACATTGCCTTTCTTTGGGATTGGAATGAAAACTGACCTTTTCGAGTCCTGTGGCCACTGCTGAATTTTCCAAATTTGCTGGCATATTGAATGCAGCACTTTAACAGCATCCTCTTTCAGGATTTGAAACAGCTTAACTGGAATTCCATCGCCTCCACTAGCTTTGTTTGTAGTGATGCTTTCTAAGGCCCACCTGACTTCACATTCCAGGATGTCTGGCTCTAGATGAGTGATCACACTATCATGATTATCTGGGTCGTGAAGATCTTTTTTGTACAATTTTTCTGTGTATTCCTGCCACCTCTTTTTAATATCTTCTGTTTCTGTTAGGTCCATACCATTTCTCTCCTTTACTGAGTCCATCTTTGCATGAAATGTTCCCTTGGTATCTCTAATTTTCTTGAAGAGATCTCTAGTCTTTCCCATTCTGTTGTTTTCCTCTATTTCTTTGCATTGATTACTGAAGAAGACTTTCTTATCTCTTCTTGCTATTCTTTGGAACTCTTTTTACCTTTGCTTTTCACTTTTCTTCTTTTCTCAGCTATTAGTAAAACCTCCCCAAACAGCCATTTTGCTTTTCTGCATTTCTTTTCCATGGGGATGGTCTTGATTCCTTCCTCCTCTACAATGTCACGATAGACGGGGAAACCGTGGAAACAGTGTCTGACTTTATTTTCTCAGGCTCCAAAATCACTGCTGATGGTGACTGCAGCCCTGAAATTAAAAGACCTTTACTCCTTGGACGAAAAGTTATGACCAACCTAGACAGCATATTAAAAAGCAGAGATATTACTTTGCCAACAATGGTCTAGTCAATACATGAGTACTGTTTTTTCCTGTAGTCATGTATGGATGTGAGGACTGGACTATAAAGAAAGCTGAGGCATGGTATGGGGAAGGAAGTGGGAGGGGGGTTCAGGATTGGGAACATGTGTACAACCATGGCGGATTCATGTTGATAAATGGCAAAAAACAATAAAATATTGTAAATTATTTAGTCTCCAATCAAAATAAATAAATTTAAACTATTTTAAAAAGAAAGCTGAGCACCAAAGAATTGATGCTTTTGAACTGTGGTGTTGGAGAAGACTTTTGAGAGTCCCTTGGGCTGCAAGGAGGTCCAACCAATCCATCCTAAAGGAAATCAGTCCTGAATATTCATTGGAAGGACTGATGCTGAAGCTGAAACTCCAATACTTTGGCCACCTGATGTGAAACACTGACTCAGTAGAAAACACCCTGATGCTGGGAAAGATTGAAGGTGAGAGGAGAAGGGAATGACAGAGGATGAGATGGTTGGATGGCATCACCAACTCAGTGGACATAAGTTTGGGTAAACTTTGGGAGTTGATGATGGACAGGGAAGCCTGTCGTGCTGCAGTCCATGGTGTTGCAAAGAGTTAGACACGACTGAATGGCTGAACTGAACTGAGGTTTGTCATAGCTCTTCCTCCAGGGAGCAAATGTCTTTTAATTTCAAGGCTGCAATCACTGTCCACAGTGATTTTGGAACCCCCCAAAATAGTCTGTCACTGTTTCCATTTTTTCTCCATCCATTTTCCATGAAGTGATGGGATCAGATGCACAGTGATTTGATTTGCCACTTGTATAAATTTTGAAATAATCACTGCCATATGTCTAGTAACCATCTTTCCACATACAAAGTTATTACATTGACCATATTCCTTATACTGTGTATTACATCCCTGTGGCTTATTTTGTAACTAGATATTTATACCTCTTAATCCCCTTCACTTATTCATGCCTCCTTCAACTGAATTCCCCTTCTGGTAATCACCCGTTTACTCTGTTCCTATAAGTCTTTTTTTTTTGTTTTGATTCATTTGCTTGTTTGTTTTGTTCTTACTTCACATATGAGACCATACAATATTTGCCTTTCTCCATCTGACTTACTTCACTTAGCATAATACCTTCCCTAGATGCATCCATGCTGACATCAATGGCAAGAGTTAATTTATTTTTTTGAGGCTGAGTGATATTTAACTGCACATGTGTATCACATCTTCATCTGTTCATCTGTTGATTTAGGTTGCTGCCATATCTTGCTTATTATAAATAATGCTTTTATTAACATAGAGGTGCATGTATATTTTAAAATTGGTTTGGTTTTTGTTTCCTTGGGTAAATATTCAGAAATAAATTGCTGGGTAATATGGCAACTCTATGTTTAATATTCATACTATTTTCCATAATGGCTATACCAACTTATATTCCCACCAACAATGAACAAGAGTTCTATCTTCTCCACAGCCTCATCAACATTTGTTATTTCTCATCATTCTGATGAGAAATATAAATCTTTTTGATGAGAAATATACATATTGCAACCGGCACACTAAGCGAGGCCAAGAGGAGCTACCCCACATTCGAGGTCAGGGGCAGGAGCCGGGAGGATCCCATGCTCAAAGGGTGGCAGCAAAGAGGAGTTACTCCACGTCCAAGGTGAGGGGCAGGAGCCAAGAGTGCCAGGCTGCAATAGCACAGGAACGGCCGAGAAGAGCTACCCCACTTCCAAGGTCAGGGAAAGCAGCCGAGAGAAGCTACCCCACATCAGAGGCTGGGGCAGCAACCAAGAGGAGCTACCCTACATCCAAGGAGCAGTGGCTGCCCAGGTGCAGGAGGGCCTAGAGGAGCTATCCCACGTTGAAGGTCAGGAAGGGCAACTTTGAAAAGATACCATTCGTCCAAGGTAAGGAGCATCAGCTGCGCATTGCTGGAGGAGCCGTGAAGAGATACCCCTAGCCCAAGGTAAGAGAAACCCAAATAAGATGGTAGGTGTTGCAAGAGGGCATCAGAGGGCAGACACACTGAAATCATACTCACAGAAAACTAGTCAATCTAATCACACTAGGACCACAGTCTTGTCTATCTCAATAAAACTAAGCTATGCCCGTGAGGCAACTCAAGATGGGCGGGTCATGGTGGAGAGGTCTGACAGAATGTGGTCCAGTGGACAAGGGAATAGCAAACCACTTCAGTATTCTTGCCTTGAGAACCCCATGAACACTATAAAAAGGCAAAATGATAGGATGCTGAAAGAGGAACTCCCCAGGTCAATAGGTGCCCAACACGCCACTGGAGATCAGTGGAGAAATAACTCCAGAAAGAATGAAGGCATGGAGTCAAAGCAAAAACAATACTCAGTTGTGGATGTGACTGGTGATAGAAGCAAGGTCCGATACTGTAAAAAGCAATATTGCATAGGAACCTGGAATGTCAGGTCCATGAATCAAGGCAAATTAGAAGTGGTCAAACAAGAGATGGCAAGAGTGAACACTGATATTCTAGGAATCAGAGAACTAAAATTGACTGGAACGGGTAACTTTAACTCAGATGACCATTATATCTACTACTGCGGGCAGGAATCCCTCAGAAGAAATGGGGTAGCCATCATGGTCAACAAAAGAGTCTGAAATGCAGTACTTGGATGGCATCTCAAAAATGATAGAATGACATCTATTCCTTTCCAAGGCAAACCATTCAATATCACAGTTATCCAAGTCTATGCCCCAACCAGTAACACTGAAGAAGTTGAAGTTGAAAGGGTCTATGAAGACCTACAAGACCTTTTAGAACTAACACCTAAAACAGATGTCCTTTTCATTATAGGGGATTGGAATGCAAAAGTATGAAGTCAAGAAACACCTAGAGTAACAGGCAAATTTGGCCTTGGAATGCAGAATGACACAGGGCAAAGACTAATAGAGTTTTGCCAAGAAAATGCACTAGTCATAGCAAACACCCCTTTCCAACGACACAAGAGAAGACTCTACACATAGACATCACCAGATGGTCAACACCAAAATCAGATTGATTATATTCTATGCAGCCAAAGATGGAGAAGCCCTATACAGTCAACAAAAACAAGACCAGGAGCTGACTGTGGCTCAGATCATGAACTCCTTATTACCAAATTCAGACTTAAATTGAAGAAAGTAGGGAAAACTGCTAGACCATTCAGGTATAACCTAAATCAAATCCCTTATGATTATACAGTGGAAGTGAGAAATAGATTTAAGGGCTTAGATCTGATAGAGTCCCTGATGAACTATGGAATGAGGTTCGTGACATTGTACAAGAGACAGGGATCAAGACCATCCCCATGGAAAAGAAACGCAAAAAAGCAAAATGGCTGTCTGGGGAAGGCTTACAAATAGCTGTGAAAAGAAGAGAGGCAAAAAGCAAAGGAGAAAAGGAAAGATATAAGCATCTGAATGCAGAGTTCCAACGAATAGCAGGAAGAGATAAGAAAGCCTTCTTCAGCAATCAATGCAAAGAAATAGAGGAAAAGAACAGAATGGGAAAGACTAGAGATCTCTTCAAAAGAATTAGAGATACCAAGGGAATATTTCATGCAAAGATGGGCTCAATAAAGAACAGAAATGGTATGGACCTAACAGAAGCAGAAGATATTAAGAAGAGGTGGCAAGAATACACGGAAGAACTGTACAAAAAAGATCTTCATGACCCAGATAATCACGATGCTGTGATCGCTCATCTAGAGCCAGACATCCTGTAATGTGAAGTCAAGTAGGCCTTAGAAAGCATCTCTATGAACAAAGCTAGTGGGGGTGATGGAATTCCAGTTGAGCTGTTTCAAATCCTGAAAGAGGATGCTGTTAAAGTGCTGCACTCAGTATGCCAGCAAATTTGGAAAACTCAGTAGTGGCCATAGGACTGGAAAAGGTCAGTTTCATTCCAATCCCAAAGATAGGCAATACCAAAGAATGCTCAAACTACCGCACAATTGCACTCATCTCACATGCTAATAAAATAATAGTCAAAATTCTCCAAGCCAGGCTTCAGCAATACATGAACTGCGAACTTCCTGATGTTCAAGCTGGTTTTAGAAAAGACTGAGGAACCAGGGATCAAATTGCCAACATCCGCTGGATCATAGAAAATGCCAGAGAGTTCCAGAGAAACATCTATTTCTGCTTTATTGACTATGCCAAAGCCTTTGACTGTGTGGATCACAATATACTGTGGAAGATTCTGAAAGAGATGGGAATATCAGACCACTTGACCTGCCTCTTGAGAAATCTGTATGCAGGTCAGGAAGCAACAGTTAGAACTGGACATGGCACAACAGACTGGTTCCAAATAGGAAAAGGAATATGTCAAGGCTGTATATTGACACCCTGCTTATTTAACTTATATGCAGAATACATCATGAGAAACACTGGACTGGAAGAAACACAGGACTGGAAGAAATACAAGCTGGAATCAAGATTGCCGGGAGAAAGATCAATAATCACAGATATGCAGATGACACCACCCTTATGGCAGAAAGTGACGAGGAACTAAAAAGCCTCTTGATGAAAGTGAAAGAGGAGAGTGAAAAAGTTGGCTTAAAACTCAACATTCAGAAAAATAAAGATCATGGCATTCGGTCCCATCACTTCATGGGAAATAGATGGGGAAACAGTGGAAACAGTGTCAGACTTTATTTTTGGGGTCTCCAGAATCACTACAGATGGTGACTGCAATCATGAAATTAGAAGACGCTTACTCCTTGGAAGAAAAGTTATGACCAACCTAGATAGCATATTCAAAAGCAGAGACATTACTTTGCCGACTAAGTTCTGACTAGTCAAGGCTATGGTTTTTCCTGTAGTCACGTGTGGATGTGAGAGTTGGACTGTGAAGAAGGCTGAGCGCCGAAGAATTGATGCTTTTGAACTGTGGTGTTGGAGAAGACTCTTGAGAGTCCCTTGGAGTGCAAGGAGATCCAACTAGTCTCTTCTGAAGGAGATCAGCCCTGGGATTTCTTTGGAAGGAATGATGCTAAAGCTGAAACTCCAGTACTTTGGCCACCTCATGAGAAGAGTTGACTCATTGGAAAAGACTCTGATGTTGGGAGGGATGGGGCAGGAGGAGAAGGGAATGACCAAGGACGAGATGGCTGGATGGCCTCACTGACTCTATGGAGTGAATCTGAATGAACTCTGGGAGGCCTGGCATGCTGCGATGCCTGGGGTCACAATTCATGGGGACACGACTGAGTGACCGAACTGAAATGAACTGAGTTTTAAGGAATTGTCTAATTCCAATTTTTCCACGTCACTGTCCAATTTTTCCCGTATTTGTTGATGAGACTACCTTTCCACTATTTTGTAGTTATGCTCCCTAAATTATGTCATAGAGTAATTGACTATAGGTGCATGAGTTTATTTCTGGGCTTTCTATCATGTTTGGTCTGTATTTCTATTTTGGGACCAGTACCATACCTTTTAGATGCCTGTAACTTTGTTGTGTAGTCTCAATTCAAGGAGCCTCCTTATTCCAGATCTGTTTTTATTCCTCAAGAATGCTTTGGCTATTAAGATCCTTTTGTGTCTATATTCAAATTTTGAAAGTTTTTTGTTTTACTACCATGAAAAATATCACTGGTGTTTTAATGGAGATTGCATTGAATCTAGATTGCCTTGGATAGTATCATAATTTTGACGACATTGATTCTTCCAATCCATGAGCATGGCATATCGTCCTGTTTTTATCTTTGATTTCTTTCAAAAGCTTCTTATAATTTTTGGAAAGTGGGTCTTTTGTCTCCTTTAAGTAGGTTTATTCCTAGGTATTTTATTCTTTTAGATGTGATGGTAAATGAGATGAATATTTCTTGAATTTCTCTTTCTGTTTTTTTTTTTTTTTGGTGCCATTTTATTTTTTAATTAAAGGATAACTGCTTTTCAGAATTTTCCTCTTTTCTGTTGAACATCAACAAGCGTCAGCCATAGGTACACCCATGTCCCCTCCCTTCTGAACCTTCCTTCCATCTCCCATCCCGTCTCCCATTTATAGAGTGTCACACAGCCCATGTTTAAGTTTCCTGAGTCATACAGCAAATTCCTATTGGCTATCTGTTTTCCAGATGGTATTGTAAGTTTCCATGTTACTCTTTCCATACATCTCATTCTCTCTCCTCCCTTCTCCACATGTCTATAGGTCTATTCTCTGTGTTTGTTTCTCCACTGTTGCCCTGTAGATAAGTTAATCATCACCATCTTTCTAGATTTCATATATATACATCAGTATATGATATTTATATTCCTCTTTCTGACTGACTTCACTCTGTATAATAGGCTCTAGGTTCATCCACCTCATTAGGACGGACTCAAAAGCATTCCTTATATGGCTGAGTAGTATTCCACTGTATACAGGTACTGCAGCTTCTTTATCCATTCATCTGTCCATGGGCCTCTATCTAGGTTGCTTCCATGTTCTAGCTATTGTAAGTAAGTAGTGCTACAATGAACACTGGGATACATGTCTTTTTCACTTTTGGTTTCCTCAGGGTATATGCCTAGGAGTGGAATGGCTGGGTCATATGGTGGATTTATTCCTAGTTTTTAAAGGAATCTCCATACCATCCTCCAAAGTGGCTGTATCAATCTACCTTCCCACCTCTTTCTGGTCTTTTGTTGCTAGTGTGTAGAAATGCAACAGATTTCTCTGTGTTAATTTTGTAACCTTCAACTTTACATAATTCATTGATGAGTTCTAGTAGTTTTTTGGTAGTGTCTTTGGGACTTTCTAAGTATAGTATCATATCATCTACAAACAGTGACAGTTTAACTTCTTTTCCAATATGGATTCCTTTTGTTTCTGTCTCTTCTCTGAAAAAAAAAAAAAGTTAAGATTTCCAAAATTATGTTGAATAAAAGTGGCAAAATTTATCCTTATCCTTGTATTATTCTTGATTTTAGAGGAAACGCTTTCAGTTCTTCACCATTGAGTATGATGCTAGCTGTAGGTTTGTCATATATGGCCTTAATTACGTCGAGCTATGTTCCCTCTATGCCCACTTTCTGGGGAGTTTTAATCATAAATGAGTGCTGAATTTTGTCAAAAGCTTTTTCTGGTTTTTAATCTTCAATTTGTTGACGTGGCATCTCACACTGATTGATTTGCAAATATTGAAAAATCCTGGGATAAATCCCATTTGATCATGGCATATGACTCTTTTAATGTACTGTTAGATTCAGATTGCTAGTATTTTGTTGAGGATATTTGCATGTATGTTCACAAGTGATACTGGCTTGTAATTTTCTTTTATTGTGATATTTTTGTCTGGTTTTGGTATTAGGGTGATGATGGCCTCAAAGAATGAGTTTGGGAGTTTTTCTTGCTCTGCAGTTTTTTGGAACCATTTCAGAGGGATAGGTGTTAGCTTTTCTGTAAATGTTTGATAGAATTTACATGAAAAGCCATCAGGTCCTGAACTTTTGCTTGTTGGGAGTTTTCAGATCACAGTTTCATTTCCTGTGCTTGTGATTGGTCTGTTCATATCTGTAAGACTGTACCCTTCTTAGAATTTGTCCATTTCTTCCAGGTTGTCCATTTTATTGGCATACAGTTGCTTGCAGTAATCTTTTATGGTCCTTTGTATTCATGTGATGTCAGCTGTAGCTTCTCCTTTTTCATTTCTAATCTTACTGATTTGAGTCCTCTCCCTTTTTCTGATGAGTTTGGATAAAGGTTTATCAGTTTTGTTTATCTTTTCAAAGAATCACATTTTCACTTCATTGTTTTCTTTGTCTATATTTCTTTTCTTTCTGTTCTGATCTTTATGATTTCTTTCCTCCTACTAATTTTAGGCTTCAGTTGTTCTTCTCTCTCTAGCTGCTTTTGGTGTAAGGTTGCTGCTGCTGCTGCTGCTAAGTCACGTCAGTTGTGTCTGACTCTGTGTGACCTCATAGACAGCAGCCCAACAGGCTCCTTTGTCCCTGGATTCTCCAGGCAAGAATGCTGGAGTGGGTTGTCAGCTCCTTCTCCAGTGCATGAAAGTGAAAAGTGAAAGTGAAGTTGCTCAGTTTGTGACCCCATAGACTGTAGCCTACCAGGCTCCTCTGTCCATGGGATTTTCCAGGCAAGAGTACTGGAGTGGGGTGCCATTGCCTTCTCCGAGGTGTAAGGTTAGGTTGTTTATTTGATATTTTTATTTTTTTCCTAGGGTAAGATTGTATAGCTATAAATCTCCTCATTAGAACTGCTTTTGCTGAATCCCACAGGTTTGAATCATTGTGCTTTTATCTTCATGTGTGTCTCAGTATTTTTAATTTCCTCTTTGATTTTTTTCAGTGATTCATTGCTTGTTTAGTAGCATATTGTTTAGCCTTCATGTGTCTGTGTTTTATAGTTTTTTCTTATAGTTCATTTGTAATTTCATAGCATTGTAATCAGAAAAGATGCTTGATGACTTCCATTCTTGATAACTTCGGTTTTCCAAGACTCATCTTTTTGCCCAGCATGTGGTCAATCCTGGAGAATATTCTGTGTGCATTTGAGAAGAGTGTGTATTCTGGAGCTTTTGGCTGGATTGCTCTATAAATATCAACTAAGTTTATCTGGTCCAATGTGTCGTTGAAGGCCTGTACTTCCTTATTGATGTTCTGTCTGGATTAATCCGTCCTTTAATAAGAGTGAAACGGTAAAGTCCACCATTGTAATTGTGCTACTCTGGATCTTTCCCTTTATGACTGCTAGTATTTGCCTTATGTACTGAGGTGTGGCTATGTTGGGTGCTTATATATTTATAACTGGTATATCTTCTTGGCTTGATGCTTTGATCATTATGCAGTGTCCTTCTCAGTCTCCTGTAACAGTCTTTATTTTACATCTATTTTGTCTGTTATGAGTATTGCTATTCCAACTTTCTTTTGATTTCCATTTGCATGGAGTATGTTCTTTCATCCCCAGACTTTTAGTCTGTATGTGTCCCTAGATATGAGGTGGGTCTTTTGTAGACAGCGTATATACGGATTTTGCATCCACTCATTCAGTCTATGTCTTTCGGTTGGCACATTTGATCTGTTTACATTTAAGGTAATTATCAATATTTGTATCCCTATTGCTATTTTCTTAATTGTTTTGGGTTTTGCTTTGTGGATCTTTTCTTTTTTTTTCTTTTCTCTTGTGGTTTGATGATCATCTTTAGTGTTGGGTTTGGGTTGATTTTTTTCTTTTGTGTGTGTATCTATTGCAGCTTTTTGGTTTGCTATTCCTATGAGGTTTTGATATAGTAGCCTTTATATGTACAAGTTTGTTTGTTTGCTTTGAGTTGCTAGTGGCTTCACCACTTAGAGGAGTTCCTTAAGCATTTGTTGTAAATTTGATCTGGTGCTGCTGATTTCACTTAACTTTTGCTTTTTGTAAAGCTTTTGATTTCTCTGTCAAATCTGAATGAGAATGTTACTTCATCTGGGACATAATCCTCCGCCTCTTCATTTTGTCTGATGTTCAGTGATTGTTGTTTTCATTCTGCAGGCTGCAGGGTTTTAGCTCTTCTTATTTCTGCTGTCTTCCCTGTGGTGAATAAGACTGTCTAAAAGCTCATGCAAACTTCCTGATTGGAGGGACTGGTGGTAGTCAGAACTAGATCATGCTCTGGTGGGTAAGGTTATGTTCAGTAAAACTTTATTCTGCTTGTCTGCTGATGGTTGAGGCTGTGTTCCTCCCTGTTAGTTGTTTGGCCTGAGGAAACACAGAACTGGAGCCTACAGGCTAAGGCTTCTGGGAGGGCTTACACCAATAAGTACATCCCAGATCTCCTGCTTCCATTGCTCTTGGCCCCACAATGAGCCATATTCACACAAACACACACACACACGCATACACACACACACCCCTCTGCCTCTTCAGAAGATGCTCCAGCACTAGCAGGTAGGTTTGGTTTAGTCTCCTATGTGTCACTGCTCTTTCCTCTGGGTTGCATAAAACTCTGTGTGTGCCCTCCAAGACTGGAGTCTGTTTCTCCCAGTCTTATTGAAGTCCTGCAATCAAATCCTACTGGCCTTCAAAGTCCGATTCTCTGGGGATTCCTACTCTTGTTGCCAGATATTCAAGATAAGAAGCCTGATGTGGGGCTCAGAATGTTCACTCCAGGGAGAACTTCTGTGGTGTAAATGTTCTCCAGTTTCCAGGTTGTCTACCCAGTGGTTATGGAATCTGATTTTAATGAGACTGCACCATTCCTATTGTCTCACTGTAGCTTTTCTTTTGTCTTTGGATGTGGGATATCTTTTTTGGTGGGTTCCAGTGTCTTTCTGTTGGTACTTGTTCAGCAGTTAATTGATTTTGGTGCTCTCATAAGAAGAAGTGAGTGCACATCCTTCTGCTCTGCCATTTTGAACCAATCATAGTCTTTATTTTAAAGTCTGTTTTGTCTGATATAAGTAATGCTACCCCAGTTTTTTTTGTATGTGTGTTTCCATTTGCATGGTACACTTTTTTCCATCCTTTTGCTTTCAGTCTATGTGTGTCTTTAGATCTAAAGTGAGTCTCATGTAGGCACCATATTTTTTAAATTTTTATTTTTTACTTTATTCTACTTTACAATATTGTATTGGTTTTGGCATTCATTGACATGAATCCGCCTCAGGTGTATATGAGTTCCCAATCCTGAAAATATATTTTAAATTTAAGATATATTTATCTTATTTTAAAAATGCTACACTCTATGTCTTTTGACTAGAGCATTTAGTCCATTTACATTTGGATAAATTACAGACAGGTATGTACTTATTGCCATTGCATTAATGGTCTCCTCATTGATGTAGTAATTTTTATTCCTTTCTTCTTTTGCTCTCTTGCCTTGTGATTCAATGACTTTCTGTAGTGTTACGTTTGGATTCCTTTCTTTCATGTGTGTGTGTTTCTATTACAGGTATTTGGTTTGTGGTTATCATGATGTTTATCTGTAACAGCTTACATATATATGTGATTATTTTAAGTTGATGCTGTTTTAAGTTTGAGAGCATTCAATGGTTTTACTCCAATCCCTCTTTCAGTTCAATTCAGTCGCTCAGTTGTGTCTGATTCTTCGTGACCCCATGAAATCCCCCTTTTACTTAATATTTTTAGTATACTACTGTACATATTTTTGTTTTGTGGATATAGATTTTACTAGTACTGTTAGTCTTCTTAAGCTTTTAAAAACTACATATTTGCCTTTTCCAGTGAGATATCTTTAATAATTTTTCACATTTCTAGTTGTAAGCTTTTATTTTCTGCTGAGAGAAGTCCTTTTAACATTTCTTGTATATTAAGTTTAGTTGTGGGGCTTCCTAAGTGGCACTAGTGGTAAAGAATCTTGCAAATGCAGGAGACATAAGAGATGTCAGTTCAATCCCTGGATGGGGAAGATCCCCTGAAGTAGGAAATGGCAAACCACTCTAGTATTCTTGCTTGGGAAATCCTAGGGACATATTTCTAGTTGTAAGCTTTTCTTTTTTGCTTAGAGAAGTCCCTTTATTATTTCTTGTAGATTCAGTTTAATGGTGCTGAAGTTGTTTGGCTTTTGTTTATCTTTAGTTCTTTTTCAAATCTGAATGGTAACTTTGCTAGGTAGAGTATTCTTGGTTGTAGGTTTTTCCCTTTCATCACTTTGAATATATCATGCCACTCTCCTCTTGCCTGACAAGTTTATGCTGAGAAGTCATGTGATATTCTTAGGGGAGTTCATTTGAATGTAACTAGTTGCTCTTCTCTTGATGGTTTTGAGTTTCTCTCTAATTTTAGCCGTTTTACTTCTAATGTGTATTGATGTGAATCTTTTTGGTTTATCTTTTTTGTGGACTCTCTGTGCTTCCTGGACTTAAATGTCTGTTTCCTTCTCTGGATTAGAAATGTTTTCAACTATTATTTCTTCAAATAAGTTCTCAGCCTCTTTCTTTTTCTCCTCTCCTTCTAGGACCCCTGTAATTTGAATGTTAACATGCTTGATATTGTTCCAGAGGTCTTTTTTTCTATTTACTCTGGGTGATTTCCGTTACTCCATCTTCCTGTTTGCTGATACATTCTTCCTTATCACCTAATCTACTGTTGATCCCTTCCAGTGTATTTTTCTATCATTTATAATATTCTTCAGTACTATTTGGGTCTTCTATTTTCTAACTTTTTGTTGAAATTCTCACTGTGTTCATCTGTTTGTTTGTTTTTTCCTCTCCTGAGTTTATTGAGTATCTTTATGATCATTATCTTGAACCCTTCAGTTCAGTTCAGTCTTTAACCCTATCGTTCATCTAAAGAATAGAGATCAAGTAATTGAAGAAGAAAGATTCAAAACAGAGGACTAAAACGGGTTAAAAGACACATATGAAGATGTACAATCCAACCGTTCAATACAAAGGGTTAAAAAATATTCACCGAATACCTCCTTGAATACAAACTTGAAGGGACCACCGAGTCTGCCATTTCGCAGACGGACGTTACGCCCTCTGGACCCAAGTTAGGGACCGAGTCCTTCTAGGGGAGCTCTTCCTTTACCGTCGGGTGAGGTCGTGAGAACGGACCTTTTAGGGTACCTGTCTCCTCGGACCATTCGATGTCAGGTACCCCAATGTCTCAACCTGTGATGACTCGCTGAAGTGAAAAAAGAAAGAAAGAATTCTTCGTACGATACCCCGGAGTATCGTACGAAAAAAGACCAGTGGTTTTGACATACAAAACTCCACGAGGGATACATCCGGCGTACGGGACAAGACGACACCGTCCTGACTGATGATACCCGTGGGATCATCTATCCCGAACGATGAACGGACCAACTGTCACTGCGACACGAAGTAGACCACCTTCTCACGTTATCTGAAGGGTAAATCAACCGAGACACCGGGTCCCGTCGTTCCCGTAAACAACTGGATACCGTTCGTTCCGTCACAGAGGTTTACCGACAGACAAACTGGACCCACTCTCCGTATCCGAGCACAACGGGGTGACCCCACACACCGACCCACAACCTGTCCTAGAGATAGTGGTAATACCGTAAGAAGGGTAAACACCCAGTGACTAGGTCCCCACATCCGGAACTACTATACGTAGTGATGGAGAGGAGGAGTAGAGTCACACCAAGGAAGAAATATAGAAATCAATACCTTTTAGAAAAGACGATTGGTAGTACAACAAGAGTTCCTATCAACGAAACATGTATCAACATTAAAGCCACACGGACACCTCTCTTCCATCAAGTCTCATAAGGATGAGGTAGAAACTTTTGTTCGACCCTACATAAGAATCGTCGTTTCCAAGGGAGTTTAGGAAATAGAAACGACGTGAATATTACACCTTTAAGTATCAGTTTTCGGAAGTCGAAGATGGGGAGACGGATAAGATCCGAGAGTGATACCGATGGACATTGGGAGTTTGCAGGAAGATATTTAGTTCACGGGTAATATGAACGAGTGGGGAAGTCTAGAGACCTTTCACTGAAGAATAGATTACACCTTTCAAAACAAGAACTACATTAAGTAAAGGTCTTAGGATACACCTTCGTAAAAAAGAAATATTTTAAGGAAAGGAACCTCTAGTGTCTATACAGAAAAGGATAAACTTACAATTTTTGTAGGATGAGTGTCCGTCCATTTTTCTTCGGACATTAGACTAGGACAAAGTCTCTTCGTCGTGAGTCGTAGTGGTCAGGGAGTAATGTGAGTGGATTGATGGCCACCTTTGTTTCCATGGTTACCAGGCCCTGCTGTTGAGAAAGGTTCACTGCTCCTCCATCCTGTGGTACTTAATGCTTTATTAGTATAATCACCTCTTGATACATGCAGAGGATTGGTTTTAGGACCCTCCATGGATACCAAACTACATGAGTGCTCAAGTCAGTTACAGCTGGCCCTCCATATCTGTGGGTTCTGCATCTGAAGATATGAGAAGGCTGACTGAATTTAATCAGTGTCAGCTAACATCTATAGGATGCATATATTATGTCAACTTTTGCCACAAAATGCTCGTAATTCTCTAGTTATACTATATCTCCAGGGTTTTGCTGGGAGTAGCCCTAAGGACAATGAAGACTTCCTAAAATTATGCACTTGATATTATAGTTATAATTATTCACTAAGTATTAGGCATATATTCTGTCTTGGAAGAAACATGTTCTTCCTTCTGTAAAGTGAGGTGATCAGGCTCCTCCACTCAAAGAGTGAGGAACAGGTTATTTTCTCTGGATCTCAGTTTCCTTATTCTTATTACAGAATGGGAATCACATTTTCCATGGGTTCTTGTGACCACTAATGATGGAGCAGTAGGGGTAATGATTGAGAAACTGGGCCTTCAAGTTAGAAATTCAGCTCCAATCCTGCATTTTCCACTGATTCACTCTCTGAACTTGAAAATCTGCTGAATAGATCTGCACCTTAATTTCCTCAACTGCAGAATGGGAAGAATAATACCTAGCTCCCAAGGTGAAGTAAAGAATGAGACATATTGGGACTTGCCTTATAGTCCAGTGGCTAAGACTCCATGCTCCCAAAAGAGAGGGCCTGGGCTTAATACCTGGTCAGGGAACAAAGATCCCACATGGCTAAACTAAGCCCCAGCACAGCCAGATAAATAAATTTTTTTTTTTTTAAAGAGTGAGACATGCCAAGCCCAGGGGAGCTGCATTGTTGTAGTCATACATAAGCATCAATTTCCTGGTTTTCACACTGGGTAGGTATGGGAAGGAGTGCAGAGTACAAATGACAGAATCTCAGAGTGAATCTTCAGTTGGCATAATTATGAAGATGCAAGTTAAATATCTGACCAGTGATAAGAAATTTATGGCCGTGAATACTGCAGTGCTGATCCCATAGCCTATGTGTGTAGTAAGAGGAAGCATTTCTTTTGTTTAAAGCACTTTGTACCCAATTTGCATTCAGAGAAAGGTTGTGGAATCATCCAGGCCCACTGCAAATAAGGAATACAGATACCCGCAAAGGCAATGTTTTTGTGAGAACGCTGGGCTATTAATCATAAATAAAACAACAGGGCATTGTTATTTATAGCAAACTGTTGCTAGGGATATAATAAGATCCTGTTCGGAACTCTCATCCCCCCCCCTCCCACACACAGAAGAGTACAGTGATTTTTTTAGATGAAATAAAAATCCCATACTTACATGAGCTCTGAGTATTTGTGGCTTTTAGACCTTGGCATCAGCCCCTGCAGGATGGGAAGATGTGAAGGGAAGCCAGCATGTAGCTGGCTCCCTTTAATAATGATTGGGTACATGAAGCCCTTTTAGGTTGGAAATGACTGACTAGCCCCAGAAAAACCAAGATGAGCTCTTGCACCTTCCTTTGCTAGATGACTGAAAAATCCCTGGTCACCTTCTGTTGTGCTGGAAGTGGGGTGGGGACAATGACCTTCATTCAATCAGATGTTCTTTTCATGGTCCCTCTAGAGTTAAAAGCTGCCCCTTTCCAGGAAATTTGGGGTGAGGGTGCTAGTTTATGAAAGTTCACTTGTGCTCACTCCCTTTATGATGATCTCCAAACTCCTTGAAGTCCATGGTCCCAGTTTTTGTAGTTTCTGGATAGAGCAGGCAGTTAAACATTTGTGAAAGTCATGAATGACTTTATGCATGCCTTTGGGCCTGTCCTCTAGAAAACAGGAGATGTGGTAGGCTGAAAAATGGCTGCTGTTACCAAAGATATCCACATCCTAATCCTTGTAACTGGTACATAATTGGCTTTTTTGAAAAAAGGGTCTTTGGAGATGCAAACAAGAGATGAGAAAATTATCTTAGATTATGGAGTGGGCTCTAAGTTCAGTTGCATATGTTTTTAGAAGAGAGGAAACAGGGAGACTTAACTACAGACAGAAAAGGAGAAGTTGGTGTGGAAAGGGAAGCAGATATTGGAGTTATGCAGCAGAAGCCAAGGATTGCCAATAGCCATCACAAACTGGGGGAGAGTCTTCCTAGAGTCCCCGGAGAGAAGGTTACCTGCTGACAACTTGGTTTTATAATAGTGAAATCAACTACATGCTTCTGGCCTCAAGGACTATGAGGAATAAACTTCTGCTACTATAAGCCACCAAGTGTGCAGCAGTTTGTTAGAGTAGCCATGGAAAACAAATACAGAAGACATAGCCATTTCTTCATCAACAACTAAAGTCTGCCTTGTCACAGTGTCAGATAGGACCCTGTGTCCTACACTGATTCTACTGGGGTGATAACTACATTCTATTCACATACTCTTCGCTAAGAAGAGAATATTTAAAAATAGTTTTCAAAATTATTATAAAAGTAAAATATATTTGTCATAGAAAAAGAAGTAAAAACAGCACAGTAAAGTATAAAGTAAATGTGACCTCTGCTCTTAGAGGTCATATCCCAGGGCAGTCTTCTAGCTGTATTTATATTCTTCTTTAAGTTATTATGAATAGAAGTATATTTACATCTGTTTTGGTTCCTTTTTGTTCATTACAAATAAAATTTGGGAGATCTTTCCATATGTTTATACAGATATTTCATTTTTAAAAATAATTGTGTAAACATTTTATTATATGAAACTATCACAGTTGATTTAACTGGTCCAAAACCAGGAATTATTAAGGTAACTGAATATACTTCTGTTGTGACAGTCACTTTAAACCATACTTACAAAAACTTAGAATATCTTTCTTTTCCTAAACCATGGCAAACTATTGCAATTGTGCTCAAAAGGTAACATGGCTAATGAAGAGGTTTGCTGCTGCTGCTGCTAAGTCGCTTCAGTCATGTCTGACTCTCTGCAACCCCATAGACGGCAGCCCACCAGGCTCCCCCATCCCTGGGATTCTCCAGGCACGAATACTGGAGTGGGTTGTCATTTCCTTCTCCAATGCATGAAAGTGAAAAGTGAAAGTGAAGTCACTCAGTTATGTCCAACTCCTAGCGACACCATGGACTGCATCCTACCAGGCTCCTCCATCCATGGAATTTTCCAGGCAAGAGTACTGGAGTGGGTTGCCATTGCCTTCTTCAGAAGAGGTTTGGGTTCCTCACAGGAACCGTGGATCTGGGGAGCAGCCTGGGATCCACCCTCTTTTTTTGACTCCTAAACTCTCATGCAGTAGACAAACACCCCAGCAGTTTGTTCATCCATTCCTTCATTCAACCAATGGGCTTCAGAACCTTCTGTGTTCCCAGAGCTGTGCCAGCATTCTGGAGGAAGGAAAGATGAGTAAATCAAAACATCCTATCTTCAAGTAGCTTGTTGCCAAACAACAGGACCCCCTGTGCATCCCACAAGTGTGGGATGTGGGATAATGGCAGATGAGCTCAGGAAGGTCAGGTGGGGCCAAGCAGGGATCAAACCTGTGTCCCCTGCAGTGGAAGTGCAGAGCCTTAACTACTGGACCATCAGGGAAATCCCAGATACTCCTTTTTAAAGGAGCAAGGAATCAAGAGACAGGAGTGAGGCACGGAAAGGAAGACTTTCAGGATGAGGTATTGAATCGATGACCAGAAAGTTAGATGAGAAGTTAGGAGGCCAGTTGTAGTAGCCATGAGGAACAGGCAAGAGATAACATGGGGCCCCAGGAATCACCAAACATGTGGGAAAAAGCGAGACATGAAGATTATTTTTAATTGAAGTATAGTTTAATTTATAGTATTATTTAGTTTCAGGTGTACAACATAATGAATGAATGTATTAATTATACTCTATTAAACATTATTATAAAATGTTGGCTATATTCCCTGTGCTGTTCAGTATACACTTGTAATTTATTTTATTTTATACATAGTAGTTTCCACTGGGGCTTCCCAGCTGGTGCTATTGATAAAAAACTCACCTGCCGTGCAGTGGTCGTAATTGAGGCCGGTTAGATCTCTGGGTTGGGAAGATCCCCTGGAAGAGGGCAGGGCAATCCACTCCAGTATTCTCGCCTGGAGAATCCCATGGACAGAAGAGCCTGTCATGGTGCTACAGTCCATGGGATCGCAAAGAGTGGGGCACACTGAAGCGACCTAGCACAGACAACACAGTAGTCTCTACACCTTAATCCCATACCCCCATCTTGCCCCTCCCCTCTTCTCCTCAGTGGAAACCACTAGTTTGTTCTCTATATCTTGAAACTATTTTAAAGTGTTTGTGTCTGGTGTATGTGTGTGTGTGTGTGTGTGTGTGTGTGTGTATTTTAATCAAAAGATTTTTGACCATGAGATCAAAGGTGGAGCAACAGGAAAACTGATGAGGCTGGCTTTCCTCAGCACCAGGAGAACAGGGGCAAGTGGGCTCCCTGCGGTTGCAAATACAGATGGGGGTGGGCCTGGAGTCCTCCCTCTCCTCCTAAGGGCATTGGGAACAACTTCCTCTTCAAGCCTGGCAGACGTAGGTCTCTGTACACCTGGGCATTTCCCTTGAACCTGAGAAGAGTTCTGAATGAGCTCTGCCAGCCCCCAGGCAACCGAGCCCCCTCCTGAAGCCCCTCCGGAGCCCCTTCTTCGTGCTGCACCTGTGGGGCCAGCACAGCTGCAGTGGTAGTATCGCGGTTATTAAGGGAAGAATATGCTAATGAGCAGATGCCTGTGATTAACTCGCCTTTCCTGATGCCTGTCAAACTCAAGCTGCACTTGGAAAAGATAATTAAATTGGAATCAAATGTCTGCAGTCAATATTCAGCCCTATGTAACAACAGAGGAAGTTGTGAGTCCAGCTGAAAGTGTGCCTTTCCTGGAGACCCAGCAGGTTTCAGGGGTGGGATGTGCTGAAGTCTGTTCTCAAATGACTTTCTTGGTAACAGTCAAGGGTTTAGAGTGGGTCATGCTTATGACCTTGTTAATGCTGGTGCACTAGAGTAGTGCTATTTGTTTCCCTGCTACTGCTGCTGCTGCTGCTAAGTCACTTCAGTTGTGTCCGACTCTGTGCAGCCCCATAGACAGCAGCCCACCAGGCTCCCCCATCCCTGGGATTCTCCAGGGAAGAACACTGGAGTGGGTTGCCATTTCCTTCTCCAATAGTTCCCCTAAAACGGGACAAAACCTGACTCAAACTGTGGGATCCAGAGCAACTGTGTGTGTGTGTCAGTCACTCAGTCGTGTCTGACTCTGCACCAGGCTCCTCTGTCCAGTGGATCCTCCAGGCAAGAGTACTGGAGTGGGTTGCCATTTCCTTCTACCCAGAGCAACTAGGCCAGGCCAATACTCAGACTGTCGCAGGCACTGACCCTCCCTAGGTCTCCTGTTTTCTCAAGCTTGGCTCAGAGGCCTTTGCACACGCGTTTCTGCCTCAGCTGTAGCTTCTCACCCTCTCTGGCCAGTGGTGGTTGTGATGGTGACCTGGGGGTAAGTGCCCATGACAAATCCTGCCAGATGCCTTTTCCTCATGCAACACATTTGCCCCGATGCATCTTGCAGTATGGGAAAGTGAAAAGTGCGTGGGTGACAAGTGGCTAGTTCTTTGGGTTCCAAATGGTAGTTTTCTTTAAGGACTTACTGTGAGAAAAAATTGTAAGGAGAAGCCAATGTGTCCTGCCATGCTTGCTCCTAAAGGCCAGATGCTGCCACCATTCTCATGCCTGGGACCCAGGTGGGTATGGTAACTGGCCCAGTCCTTGTTTGTTAGCAATAGTCAAGGACACCCAGAGAGAGAAATGCAGCACCAGGGAGCCCACCTGTGAGACCCAGAACCAGGACCTGCCCATCCCACACTCCCCAACCCCTCAAAACACATGTGAGTCAGATCAGTTCATTTCAGTTCAGTCGCTCAGTCGTGTCCGACTCTTTGCGACCCCATGTGAGTCAGATAGCTTTCCTTAATGTCCCTAGGAGATGTGTCACTCCTGACCCATTTCATTTATAGTTAGAAATGGAGAGAAGGGGCTTCTCCTGGCCACCCTCTTCTACACATCTCTCTGTTAAGTAAAGGATCAATGCCTTTACTTTATGTAGGGTGGATAGTCTAAGCTCACTCTGCTTGTCACACAAGAGGCCAATGAGTCCGAGGGACCAGTTGTTGAGGCAAGTAATATGATTTTATTCGGAAAGCTGGCTGACTGAGAAGATGGCAGGCTAATATCTTAAAATATCCATTTTGTTGGGGTCTGGATGCCAGGGTCTCTTAAAGAGTCAGAGAGAGAGAAGCAATGAAGAACTGAAGGCAGAATAGAGAGGGAGAGGCAGTGAGGAAGTAAAAAGGGTCTTCAGTCTTGCAAAATATATCCAGGAAGGGCCAGCCTTTGGAAGGATGTGTTAATCTCTTATTTTTGTTGTAGCTATTAATAGGTGGCCCTGAGAAGTGGTCACACACAGTTGGAAGAGCTGGACCATAAAGAAGTCAGAGCACCAAAGAATTGATGCCTTTGTACTGTGGTGCTGGAAAAGACTTCTGAGAGTCTTGGACAGCAAGGAGATCAAACCAGTCAATCCTAAAGGAAATCAACCCTGAATACTCATTGGAAGGACTAGTGCTAAAGCTGAAACTCCAGTATTTTGGTCACCTGATGTGAACAGGTGACTCGCTGGAAAAGTCCCTGATGCTGGGAAAGATTGAGGGCATAAGGAGAATCATCCTTCAGATTCACTGGCTTCTTGTGCAGTGAACAGAGCTACCTTGGACTAAGTAACAAATCATGTGTCAGGCCATTTTCTCAGTGTTGGAGATGCAGGACTGAATAGGACAGGGTGCACAGCATGCATGCAGCTTTGCCTGGGGAAGATATGCAGCCTCTGTGATCAGTAAAACTTGTGGTCATGTCCTAAGCTAATGGAGAGAGTCATAATGCCTTACTTCCCTGGGAAACCCAGTGACTTCTTTAGGTATCTTAAACATTTTACTGGAGAAATAGAGTTATCTGTTTCAAAGGTGTTCTCACAGCTGCAGCAAAGTCTATCATTCAAGAAGTAAGGAGCCAGGGACTGATTCCTTATTCATCAACCAGTGCAATGTCTCTGCCTGTCCCAACAAATACTTGTTTACAAAGTATTTATGTTTCCATTTCCATGTCAACTCTCTGCCACCCCTTTGAAGTTCCAAACATCTACCCCTACTTCCTGCTGCCCAAATCCTTTGTTGCTTTTAATTGAAGATGGTATTTAAAGTGAGGACTTCAATCATTTGTTTGAGTTTCTCAGATTTCCTGGGTCTGTCCCATGTATACAACTTTTGTTTGATATTCTCTTATTAATCTGACTCACATCAATTTAATTCTTAAGCCAAAGAACCTCAAAGGTACAGGACATGAATCTTATTCATGAGGGCTCCACCTTATGACCTGATAACCCAGCAAGGGCCCTACCTCCTAATATCATCATATCAGGGGTTAGAATTTTAACATGTGAATTTGGTGGGTACAGAAACATTCAGTCCATAATAGTGCTTTTCTTGTTCATCTCTGAAGCATTCAAATGTAACATAACTGGAATATTTTTTTGGGTTGGTCTCTCTTGCTGTGAGTACTTCACTCTTCAATGTAGAGAACTTAAATCCTTTAAAAATGCTAGAATAGAATAGATGGTTAAGTGATATTGATTTCAATGAGGCAGCAGCAAGCAGTAGCATGAATTGAGATCTTAATTTCCTGCCCAGGAATTGAACCTGGATATACTGGATGAGAACCAGAAATCCCAGCCACTAGCCCTTGCTGGTCTAGAGGCTGGGAGCTATTTTTCCATGGATCTTTGCCCCCAGTGAAAAATGCATTTATCACAGAGGCAGAAACTGTAAATGCAGGTACAAAGTGTGTTATGAGAGACATAGCAGAGAAACAAGTGGGAGTGCACACAAAGAAGCAGTTTGTTTAGTTAAGACAGAAGCAAGGCAGAGATGCACTCCTTGAGAGAGAGACTGTGGGGAGTCTTGCAGAATATAAACAGGAAGGGTCCTAGAGAGGAGGAGCATGGTAAAGAGGCAGTTAAGTCATTTATATAGATCAGTTCTTCTAGGCCTTTGTCTTCCTTCAGGCCAATTATCTGATTTCTTTTTTCACACCTGACCTACCCTGGGTCCCTCCCCTGGGGTGCATATGTACCCCTCAGCCAAAATAGATCTCAAAGTGAAGGCTTCTGGGAGGAGCAAGACTCATTATGGCCAGGCATTCTAACTTGACTTTTGACCCACAAGGAGTCATTCTGGGCTTGTGTGGTATTTCCCTTGTCCTGGAAAGGAGGTCTCTTAATCCTTTACTCAAACAGGCTTTTTCCCTCTTTGTCCTTGCCATGACTGTTACCTTAAGGTGTGTGTGTGTGTGTTTTATTTTTTAGTTGAAGGGTAATTGCTTTACAGAATTTTGTTTTCTGCCAAATTTAAACATGAATCAGCCACAGGTATATATATGTCCCCTCCCTCTTAAACCTCCCTCCCATCTCCCTCCCCATCTCACCCCTCTGGGTTGTTATAGACCACCTGTCTGAGTTTCCTGAGTCATACAACAAGCTCCCATTGGCTATCTATTTTATACATGGTAATGTAAGTTTCCATGTTACTCTCTTCATACATCTCACCCTCTCCTTCCTCCCTGCCCTGCCATGTCCACATGTCTGTTCTCTATGTCTGTGTTTCTGCTGCTGTCCTGCATAAAATTTCATCAGTACCATCTTTCTAAATTCCATATATATTAGTTAGTATATGATATTTACCTTTCTCTTTCTCACTTACTTTACTCTGTATAAATAATAGGCTCTAGGGTCATCCACCACAATAGAACTGATTAAAATTCATTCCTTTTTATGGCTGAGTAATATTCCATTGTATATATGTATCAAAGTTTCATTATCCATTCATCTCTCAATGGACATCTAGGTTGCTTCCATGTTCTAGCTATTGTAAATAGTGCCACAGTGAACACTGGGGTACATGTGTCTTTTTCAACTTTGGTTTCATCAGGGTATATGCCTAGTAGTGGAATTGCTGGGTCATATGGTGGTTTTATTCTGTTTTAAAGGACTCTCCATACTGTCTTCCATAGTGGAAGACAGTGGCTATGTCAATTTATATTGCTGCCAACAGTGCAAGAGGGTTTCCTTTTCTCCTCAACCTCTCCAGCATTTATTGTTTGTAGACTTTTAATGAAGGCCATTCTGATCAGTGTGAAGTGATCTCTCATTGTAGTTTTGATTTTCATTTCTCTAATAATGAGTGATGTTGAGCATCTTTTCATGTGTTTGTTAGCTATCTGTGTGTCTTCTTTGGGGAAGTGTCTGTGTAGGTCTTTTCCCCACTTTTTGATTGGATTATTTGTTTTTCTGGTATTGAGATGTATGAGCTGCTTGTATATTTTGAAAATTAATCCTTTGTCAGTTGTTTCCCTTGCTATTATTTTCTCCCATTCTGAGAGTTTTCTTTTCACCTTGTTTATAGTTTCCTTTGCTGTGCAAAAGCTTTTCAATTTAATTAGATCCCACTTGTTTATTTTTATTTCCAGTACCTAGGGGGTGAGTCACAGAGGATCTTGCTTTGATTTATGTCATCTAGTAGTGTTTTGCCTATGTTATCCTCTAAGAGTTCTATAGTTTCTGGTCTTACATTTAGATCTTTAATGCATTTTGGCTGCAAAGAATAAAATCAATCTGATTTCAGTGTTGACCATCTGGTGATGTCCATGTGTAGAGTTTTCTCTTGTGTTGTTGGAAGACAGTATTTTCTACGATCAGTCCGTTCTCTTGGCAAAACTCTATGAGCATTTTCCCTGCTTCATTCTGTACTCCAAGGCCAAGTTTGCCTGTTACTCCAGGTGTTTCTTGAGAGCCTCTTGATGAAAGTGAAAGAGGAGAGTGAAAAAGTTGGCTTAAAACACAGCATTCAGAAAACTAAGATCATGGCATCTGGTCCCATCATTTCATGTAAAATAGATGGGGAAACAGTGGAAACAGTGTCAGACTTCATGTTTTTGGGCTCCAACATCACTGCAGATGGTGACTGCAGCCATGAAATTAAAAGACGCTTACTCTTTGGAAGAAAAGTTATGACCAACCTAGACAGCATATTGAAAAGCAGAGACATTACTTTGCCAATAAAGGTCCATCTCGTCAAGGTTATGGTTTTTCCAGTAGTCAGGTATGGATGTGAGAGTTGGACTGTAAAGAAAGCTGAGCACCGAAGAATTGATGCTTTTGGACTGTGGTGTTGGAGAAGACTCTTGAGAGTCCCTTGGACTGCAAGGAGGTCCAATCAGTCTATCCTAAAGGAGATCAGTCCTGGGTGTTCATTGGAAGGACTGATGTTGAAGCTAAAACTCCAATACTTTGGCCACCTGATGAGAAGAACTGACTCATTGGAAAAGACCCTGATGCTGGTCAAGACTGAAGGCAGGAGGAGAAGGGAATGACAGAGGGTGAGATGGTTGGATGGCATCACCGACTCAATGGACCTGAGTTTGAGTAAACTCCAGGAGTTGGTGATGGACAGGGAGGCCTGGCATGCTGCAGTCCATGGGGTCACAAAGAGTCAGACACAACTGAGTGACTGAACTGAATGCATTTTGAGTTTATCTTTATGTATGGTGTTAGGAAGTGTTCTAATTTCATTCTTTTACGTAGTTGTCCCGTTTTCCCAGCACCACTTATTGAAGAGACTGTCTTTTCTCCACTGTATATTCTTGCCTCCTTTGTCAAAAGTAAGGTACCCACAGATGTGTGGGTTTATCTCTGAGCTGTCTATCTGGTTCCCTTGGTCTATATTTCTGCTTTTGTGCCAGTACCATACTGTCTTGAAGACTGTAGTTTTGTAGTACAGTGTGAAGTCAGGAAGCTTGATTCTTCCAGCTCCATTCTTCTTCCTCAAGATTGCTTTGGCTAACTGGGGGTTTTTTCCATATCAATTGTGAAATTTTTTCCTAGTTCTGTGGAAAATGTCATTGGTAATTTAATAGGTATCACATGGAATCTGTAGATTGTATTTGGTAGTATAATCATTTTCACAATATTGATTATTCCAACCTAGGAACATGGAATATTTCTCCATCTGTTTGTCATCTTTAATTTCTTTCATCAGTTTCTCATAATTTTTTAAATTTAAATTTATTTATTTTAATTGGAGGCTAATTACTTTACAATATTGTATTGGTTCTGCCACACATCAACATGAATCTGCCATGGGCGTACATGTGTTCCCCATCCTGATCTCCCGTCCCACCTCCCTGCCCATACCATCCCTCCAGGTCATACAGCTCTTTTGTCTCTTTAGGTAGGTTTATTCCTAAATATTTTATTCTTTTTGTTGCAATGGTGAATGAGATTGATTCCTTTTTGACTGATTTTTCATTATTAGTATATAAGAATGCAAGTGATTTCTGTGTGTTAATTTTGTATCCTGTGACTTTGATAATTCACTGACTAGCTCTAATAATTTTCTGATTTTTTTTTTTTTAGGGTTTTCTACATATAGCATTGATAGCTTGCTGCTGCTGCTAAGTCACTTCAGTCGTGTCCGACTCTGTGTGACCCCATAGACGGCAGCCCACCAGGCTCCCCCGACCCTGGGATTCTCCTGGCAAGAACACTGGAGTGGGTTGCCATTTCCTTCTCCAGTGCGTGAAAATGAAAAGTGAAAGGGAAGTCGCTCAGTCGTGTCTGACTCTTCGCAACCTCATGGACCGCAGCCTACCAGGCTCCTCTGTCCATGGGATTTCCCAGGCAAGAGTACTGGAGTGGGGTGCCATCGCCTTCTCCGACTGATAGCTTATGGTGAACTATGTCAGATTTGTGATCTCCAAAGAAGAAAATTTAGCTTCAGGACCAGGGACTAGGCTTGATCACTCATAGCTTTTGTGGAGCAGTTTTATTAAAGTGAAAAGGTACAGAGAAATCTTCTGACACAGACATCAGAAGGGGATGGAGAGTGCCCCCCTCACTAGTCTCATCAAGGCCTTATATACACTTACCAGACCCATTCCCACAACATACATCTTAAATTAATAAGATTAGAAGTAAAAATAGAAAGATCTTACCAAACCCACTTCCATAATATACATTTTAAGATGACAGGATTAGTCAGAAGGTTCCCGAGCAAGATGCACGGTTATCATGTAACCACTGGTAGAGTGTTTAAGACGAGTACCTTTAGTTGTGTAATCATCAGCTCTGGGCTTAAAGAAAAAAAGGTTTTATGTGATTAAGATGAAGGAATGTAGAAAAAAAGCTTGTTCTTTCTTCCTTCTCAAGAGCCCCAGACCCCTTTCTCCTCCTCAGGGACCCTGGACTTCTTATCAACCCAAGAATTTCTCTCTCAGTATCATGTTATCTGCAAACAGTGAGAGTTTTACTTCTTTTTTCCTGATCTGGATTCCTTTTATTTCCTTTTCTTCTCCAATTGCTGTAGCAAGGACTTCCAAAACTACATTGAATAATAGTAGTGAGGGTGAGCACCCTTGTCTTTTTCTTGATCTTAGAGGGAATATTTTCAGTTTTTTACCATTGAGATTAATGTTTGTTGTGGGTTTATTATACATGGTCTTTACTATGTTGAGGTAGGTTCTTGCTATGCCCATTTTTAAAGAACTTTTTTAAAATTATAAACGGGTGCTGAACTTTGTCAAAGGCTTTTTCTGAATCTATTGAGATTATCATATGTTTTTTAACTTTCAGTTTGTTAATATGGTATACCACATTGATTGGTTTATGTTGAATAATCCTTGTATCCCTTGGATAAACCCAACTTGATCATGTTGTATGAGCTTTTTAATGTGTTGTTGAATTCTGTTTGCTAAAATTTTGTTGAGGATTTTTGCATCTATGTTCATCAATGATATTGGTTTGTAATTTTCTCTTTTTATATTTTCTTTGCTAGGTTTTAGTATGAGGGTGATTCGGCCTGAGAAGTTGTTTGGAAGTGTTCCTTCCTCTGCAACTATTTGGAAGAGTTTTAGAAGGATAGGGATTACTTTTTTTCTGAATGTTTGATAGAATTCACCTGTGAAGCCATCTAGCCCTGGACTTTTGTTTTTTGGGGAGATTTTTTGATCACAATTTCAATTTCAGTGTTTGTAATTGGCTTGTTCATAATTTCTGTTTCTTCCTGGTTCAGTCTTGGAAGATTGGATTTTTCTGGGAATTGGTCCATTTCTTTCAGGCTGTCCATTTTATTGCCGTATTACTTCCATTCAGTTCAGTCACAGTTATGTCCGACTCTTTGTGACCCCATGGATTGCAGGCTTCCCTGTCCATCACCAACTCCCAGAGCTTGTTCAAACTCATGTCCATCGAGTTGGTGATGCCATCCAAACATCTCATCTTCTGTCGTCTCTTTCTCCTCCTGTCTTCAATCCCTCCCAGCATCAGGGTATTTTCCAAGGAGTCAGTTCTTCACATCAGGTAGCCAAAGTATTGGAGCTTCAGCTTCAGCATCAGTCCTTCCAAAGAATATTCAGGACTAATTTTCTTTAGGATTGATTGGTTTGTTCTTCTTGCAGTCTAAGGGACTTTCAAGAGTCTTCTCCAACACCACAGTTCTAAAGCATCAATTCTTCAGCACTCAGCTTTCTTTATTGTCTAATTCTCACATCCATATATGACTACTGGAAAAACCATAGCTTTGACTGACAGACATTTGTTGGCAAAGTAATGTCTCTGCTTTTTAATATGCTGTCTTGGTTGATCATAGCTTTTCTTCCAAGGAGCAAGTGTCTTTTAATTTCATGGCTGTAGTCACCATCTGAAGTGATCTTGGAGCCCAAGAAAATAAAGTCTGTCACTGTTTCCACTGTTTCCCCATCTATTTTCCATGAAGTGGTGGGACTGGATGCCATGATCTTAGTTTTTTGAATATTGAGTTTTAAGATAGTTTTCCACTTAATTGCTCATAATAGTCTCTTATAATCCTTTGTATTTCCATCTAGTCAAGGTTATGGTTTGTTCAGTAGTCATGTATGGATGTGAGAGTTCGACTATGAGGAAAGCTGAGCACCAAAGAATTGATGCTTTTGAACTGTGGTGTTGGAGAAGACTCTTGAGAGTCCCTTGGACTGCAAGGAGATCCAACCAGTCCATTCTGAAGGAGATTAGCCCTGGGATTTCTTTGGAAAAAATGATGCTAAAGCTGAAATTCCAGTACTTTGGCCACCTCATGCGAAGAGTTGACTCATTGGAAAAGACTGATGCTGGGAGGGATTGGGGGCAGGAGAAGAAGGGGACTACAGGGGATGAGATGGCTGGATGCATCACTGACTCGATGGACGCAAGTCTGAGTGAACTCTGGGAGATGGTGATGGACAGGGAGGCCTGGCATGCTGTGATTCATGGGGTCATAGAGATGCATGGGGTCGCAGTTCATGGGGACACGACTGAGTGACTGAACTGAACTGAACTGAATGTCTGTTGTAACCTCTCCTTTTTCATTTCTAATTTTATTGATTTGATTCTTTTTTCTTGATGAATCTGGCTAAAGGTTTGTAATTTTGTTTATCTTCTCAAAGAACCAGCTTTTAGTTTTATTAATCTTGACTATTGTTTCTATCATTTCTTTTTCACTTATTTCTGCTCTGATCTTTACAATTTCTTTCTTTCTGCCAACTTTGGTTGTTTTGTTGTTGTTGTCATTGCTGGTTTTCAGTTGTTGTGTTTTCATTGTCATTTGTTTCTAGAATTTTTTTATTTCCCTTTTGATTTTTTCAGTAACTTGTTTATTTTGAAATGTAATGTTTAATTTCATGTGTTTGTGTTTTTCACAATTTTTTTTTCTTGTGGTTGATATCTAGTCTCATAGTTTTGTGGTTGGAAAAGATGCTTGATATGATTTCAATTTTCTTATATTTACTGAGGCTTGATCTATGACCTAAGATGTGGTCTATCCTGGAGAATTTCCATGTGCACATGAGAAGAAGGTGTATTCTTCTGCATTTGGATGGAATGTCCTGAAAATATCAATGAGATCCATCTGGTCTAATGTGTCATTTATGGCTTGTGTTTCCTTATTAATTTTCTGTTTTGATGATCTGTCCATTTGTGTAAGGGGGTGTTAAAGTCTCCTAATATTATTGTGTTACTGTCAATTCCTCATTTTATGTCTGTTAATGTTTGTCCTATGTATTGAAGTGCTCCTATGTTGAGTGCATACATATTAACAGTTGTTCGTCTTCCTCTTGTATTGATCCCTTGATCAGTATGTAGTATCCTTCCTTACTCTTGTACTATTTTTTATTTTAAGGTCTATTTTGTCTGATATGAAGATTGCTACTCCAACTTTCTTTTGATTTCTGTTTACATGAAATATATTTTTCTATCCTCTCACTTTCAGTCTATATGTGTCTTTAGATCTGAAGTGCTTATCTAGATATGAGGAGATACAAGGATTGAGATCATAATGTCTGTTCCTAAAAACATCCAACTATCTAAAGACCTGTCCCTTTAGATTCCCTGGACCACAGAGTCCCTCAATCCACCTTGAACCCCCCACCCCCACCCCCCAGGAGTTGTTGAAGGTCCACAGCTGAAGCAGCATGGGGTTCAGTCTCCATAGAGGCAGATGGCAAATGTCTTTTTTGTTCCCTTATTGGCAATGCCCTTGGTAAGTGCCAATTTTTAGTTGACACCTTCCTATCTGTTACCCTCTCAGGACTCTGTGTTTCTTGGATTTGATTGACTATTTCCTTTCCAATGTTGGGGAATTTTTCAACTATATCTCTTCAAAATTTTTCTCATACATTTTCTTTTTTTTCTTCTTCTTCTGGGATACCTGTAATTCAAATATTGGTGCATTTAATATTATCCTAGAGGTCTCTGAATCTATCCACAGTTCTTTTCATTCTTTTACATTATTCTGCTCTTCAGCAGTTATTTCCACCATTCTGTCTTCCAGCTCCCTTATCTGTTCTTCTGACTCAGAAGAAGTCTCCTGTCGATTTCTTCTAGAGTATTTTTAATTTCAGTAATTGTGTTGCTTATATCTGTTCATTTATTCTTTATTTCTTCTAGGTCTTTGTTAGTTGATTCTTGCATTTTCTCCATTCTATTTTTGAGGTTATGGATCAGCGGACAACTGCAAGAGCCAGGCTGGCACACTAATCGTGGATGGCCGCGAGAGCCGGGCCAGTGCACTAAGCGCGGCTGAGAAGAGCTACCCCACGTCCAAGGTCAGGGGCAGCAGCCTAGAGTACCAGGCTGTGATGCCACAGGAACGGCCGAGAGGAGCTACCCCACGTCTGAGGCCAGGACTGGCGGCCGGGAGGATCAAACCAAGGAGAGGTGGCTGTGCAGGAGCAGGAGGGCCTAGAGGAGCTATCCCACATTGAAGGTCAGGAAGGCGGTGGTAAGGAGATACCCCTCGTTCAAGGTAAGAAATAGCAGCTGTGCTTTGCTGGACCAGCTGTGAAAAGATACCCCATGCTCAAGGTAAGAGAAACTCAAGTAAGATGGTAGGTATTGCAAGAGGGCATTAGAGGGCAGACACACTGAAACCATACTCACAGAAAACTAGTCAATCTAATCACACTAGGACCACAGCCTTGTCTAACTCAATGAAACCAAGCCATGCTTGCACGGGAACCCAAGACGGGTGGGTCATGGTGGAGAGGTCTGACAGAACGTGGTCCACTGGAGAAGGGAATGGCAAGCCACTTCAGTATTCTTGCCTTGAGAACCCCATGAAAGGGTATGAAAAGGCAAAATGATAGGATACTGAAAGAGGAACTCCCCAGGTCAGTAGGTGCCCAATATGCTACTGGAGATCAGTGGAGAAATAACTCCAGAGAGAATGAAGGGATGGAGCCAAAGCAAAAACAATACCCAGCTGTGGATGTGACTGGTGATAGAAGCAAGATCCGATGCTGTAAAGAGCAATATTGCATAGGAACCTGGAATGTCAGGTCTGTGAATCAGTGCAAATTGGAAGTGGTCAAACAAGAGATGGCAAGGGTGAATGTCAACATTCTAGGAATCAGCAAACTAAAATGGACTGGAATGGGTGAATTTAACTCAGATGACCATTACATCTACTACTGTGGGCAGGAATCCCTCAGAAGAAATGGAGTAGCCATCATGGTCAACAAAAGAGTCTGAAATGCAGTACTTGGATGCAATCTCAAAAACGACAGAATGATCTCTGTTCGTTTCCAAGGCAAACCATTCAATATCACAGTTATCCAAGTCTATGCCCCAACCAGTAACACTGAAGAAGCCGAAGTTGAACGGTTTTGTGAAGACCTACAAGACCTTTTAGAACTAACACCCCCAAAAGATGTCCTTTTCCTTATAGGTAACTGGAATGCTAAAGTAGGAAGTCAAGAAACACCTGGAGTAACAGGCAAATTTGGCCTTTGAATGCGGAATGAAGCAGGGCAAAGACTAATAGAGGTTTGCCAAGAAAATGCACTGGTCATAGCAAACATCCTCTTCAAACAACACAAGAGAAGACTCTACACATGGACATCACCAGATGGTCAACACCAAAATCAGATTGATTATATTCTATGCAGCAAAAGATTGAGAAGCTATATACAGTCAACAAAAACAAGACCAGGAGCTGACTGTGGTTCAGATCAAGAACTCCTTATTACCAAATTCAGACTGAAATTGAAGAAAGTAAGGAAAACCGCTAGACCATTCAGGTATGACCTAAATCAAATCCCTTATGATTATACAGTGGAAGGGAGAACTAGATTTAAGGGCCTAGATCTGATAGGTAGAGTGCCTGATGAACTATGGAATGAGGTTCATGACATTGTATGGGAGACAGGGATCAAGACCATCCCCATGGAAAAGAAATGCAAAAAAGCAAAATGGCTGTCTGGAGAGGCCTTACAAACAGCTGTGAAAAGAAGAGAGGTGAAAAGCAAAGGAGAAAAGGAAAAATATAAGCATCCGAAGGCAGAGTTCCAAAAAATAGCAAGAAGAGACAAGAAAGCCTTCTTCAGGGATCAATGCAAAGAAACAGAGGAAAAGAACAGAATGGGAAAGACTAGAGATCTCTTCAAGAAAATTAGAGATACCAAGGGAACATTTCACGCAAAGATGGGCTTGATAAAGGAAAGAAATAGTCTGGACCTAACAAAAGCTGAAGATATTAAGAAGAGTTGGTAAGAATACACGGAAGAACTGTACAAAAAAGATCTTCAAGACCGAGATAATCATGATGATGTGATCACTCATCTAAAGCTAGACATCTTGGAATGTGAAGTCAAGTGGGCCTTAGAAAGCATCACTACGAACAAAGCTAGTGGAGGTGGTGGAATTCCAGTGGAGCTGTTTCAAATCCTGAAAGAGGATGCTGTGAAAGTGCTGCACTCACTATGCCAGCAAATTTGGAAAACTCGGCAGTTGTCACAGAACTGGAAAAGGTCAGTGTTAATTCCAATTCCAAATAAAGGCAATGCCAAAGAATGTTCAAACTACCGCACAATTGCACTCATCTCATATGCTAGTAAAGGAATGCTCAAAGTTCTCCAACCCAGGCTTCAGCAATACGTGAACCATGAACTTCCTGATGTTCAAGTTGGTTTTAGAAAAGGCAGAGGAACCAGAGATCAAATTGCCAAAATCCGCTGGGTCATGGAAAAGCAAGAGAGTTCCAGAAACACATCTATTTATGCTTTATTGAATATGCCAAAGCCTTTGACTGTGTGGATCACAAGAAACTGTGGAAAATTCTGAAAGAGATGGGAATACCAGACCACCTGACCTGCCTCTTGAAAAATCTGCATCCAGGCCAGGAAGCAACAGTTAGAACTGGACATGGAACAACAGACTGGTTCAAAATAGGAAAAGGAGTACGTCAAGGCTGTATATTGTCACCCTGCTTATTTAACTTCTATGCAGAGTACATCATGAGAAACGTTGGACTGGAAGAAACACAAGCTGGAATCAAGATTGTTGGGAGAAATATCAATAACCTCAGGTACACAGATGACACCACCCTTATGGCAGAAAGTGAAGAGGAGCTAAAGGGCCTCTTGATGAAGGTGAAAGAGGAGAGTGAAAAAGTTGTCTTAAAGCTCTAACATTCAGAAAACAAAGATCATGGCATCCAGTCCCATCACTTCATGGGAAATAGATGGGGAAACAGTGGAAACAGTGTCAGACTTTACTTTTGGGGGCTCCAAAATCACTGCAGATGGTGACTTCAGCCATGAAATTAAAAGACATTTGCTCCTTGGAAGACAAGTTATGACCAACCTAGATAGCATATTCAAAAGCAGAGACATTACTTTACCGACTAATGTCCGTCTAGTTAAGGCTATGGTTTTTACTGTGGTCAAGTATGGATGTGAGAGTTGGACTGTGAAGAAGGCTGAATGCTGAAGAATTGATGCTTTTGAACTGTGGTGTTGGAGAAAACTCTTGAGAGTCCCTTGGACTTCAAGGACATCCAACCAGTCCATTCTGAAGGAGATCAGCCCTGGGTGTTCTTTGGAAGGAATGATGCTAAAGCTGAAACTTCAGTACTTTGGCCACATCATGCAAAGAGTTGATTCATTGGAAAAGACTCTGATGCTGGGAGCGATTGGGGGCAGGAAGAGAAGGGGACGACAGAGGATGAGATGGCTGGATGGCATCATGTACTTGATGAATGTGAGTCTGAGTGAATCCCGAGAGATGGTGATGAACAGGGAGGTCTGGCGTGCTGCAGTTCATGGGGTTGCAAAGAGTCGGACATGACTGAGTGACTGAACTGAACTGAACTACACAGAGGCCACCACTTGTATACAACACCCAGTAGCACACAACTGCCAACAGTACCCTGTGCAGGATGTCTCATTCAAACAATAAATAAGACAAAAATACAAACACAATCATCAGCAGACAGGATTACCACCTCACACAGCCCTTCCCATCAGAGGGAAAAACAAAATAACAAAAAACTCACCTCCTCCCTCCAGAATACAAGCACAAATCACACCCATCATGAAGTTTACAGAAACCACTGAAACAAACTTTTGAAGGCAGAAACCAAAAGGAAGATAGAATTCAAACTCAAAGCCTGAGAAAAGGAGACCTCAAACACAAGAAGCTTAAAAAAAATGATGAAAAGGGAGAGAAATACTGTGCAAATTAAGGAAGAACCTAGAAACACATAAGTCCATATAAATAAAGAGGATATAGGCAAACTACTGAAAAAGTGTTCAGAATAATGATAGTAAAGATGATCCAAAACCTCAGAAATAGAATAGAGAAAATGCTAGAATCAACTAACAAAGACCTAGAAGAAATAAAGAACAAAAGAACAGATACACGCAACACAAGTACTGAAATTAAAAATACTCTAGAAGAAATCAACAGGAGACTTCTTCTGAGGCAGAAGAATCCTCCCTAGGGTTAGGAGTTCTTTTTTATTCTAGGGTCTTGGAGTCAGCACTCCTACTCCAAAGGCTCAGGGCTTGATCTCTGGCTGGGGAGCAGAGATTCCATAGGTGGTTTGTTATGGCATTCCTGCTGCTGCTGCTAAGTCGCTTCAGTCATGTCCGACTCTGTGCGACCCCACAGATGGCAGCCCACCAAGCTCCCCCGTCCCTGGGATTCTCCAGGCAAGAACACTGGAGTGGATTGCCATTTCCTTCTCCAATGCGTGAAAGTGAAAAGTGAAAGTGAAGTCTCTCAGTCGTGTCTGACTTCGTGACCCCATGGACTGCAGTGTACCAGGCTCTTCCATCCATGGGATTTTCTAGGCAAGAGTACTGGAGTAGGTTGCCATTGCCTTCTCCGTGTTGTGGCATTAAATGGGATTAAAACAAACACACAAACAAGAAACAAAAGTCACACGAGGCAAATGGCAATTACAAAATCAGGCAAATAATAACTAAAGTAATGGAATATACACATGTACTGTTCAGGTCAGTTCAGTCACTCAGTCTTGTCTGACTCTTTGCAACCTCAAGAACCGCAGCACACCAGGCCTCCCTGTCCATCACCAACTCCTAGAGTTTACCCAAACTCATATCCATTGAGTTGGTGATGCCATCTAACTATCTCATCCTCTGTTGTCCCCGTTTCCTCCTGCCTTCAATCTTTCCCTACATCAGGGTATTTTCAAATGAGTCAGCTCTTTATATCAGGTGGCCAAAATATTGGAGTTTCAGCTTCAACATCAGTCCTTCCAATGAACAGCCAGGACTGATTTCCTTTAGGATGGACAGGTTGGATCTCCTTGCAGCCCAAGGGACTCTCAAGAGTCTTCTCCAACACCATGGTTCAAAAGCATCAATATTTCTGCATTCAGCTTTCTTTATAGTCCAACTCTCACATCCATACATGACCACTGGAAAAACCATAGCCTTGACTAGATGGACTTTTGCTGACAAAATAATGTCTCTTCCTTTTAATATGCTATCTAGTATGGTCATAACTTTCCTTCCAAGGATTAACAATACCAGAACAGTCAAAATAATAATAATAATAAAGTACAATATTTTGACCCAGTGAACAAAGGAAATAAAAAATGATATCCACCTGTTAAAAACAAAAGTAACTAAAGCACAAACTGGGGGAAAAAAAAAAGCTATAGTAAGGTGGCAACTGGGTAAAAAAGCAATGAAAACAAAGCAAACTAACAAACATGTGAGGAAAAGAAAGAATAAAAATGCAAAATTAAATAGAGGTAGGTGAAGATTTATATATATTCAAGATTACAATGAGAAAAGAAGAGTAGAAAAAAAAAGAGTGTAGAGAAAATAATAATAATTTTTAAAAATTTAAAAAGTAAAAAAAAAAGTGGAAAAAAATAAAAAAGAAAAAAGAAAACAAAAGAAAAATAAGAAAACCCCACAGAACCATGAAAGGCTATTGTGGAGGCAAAAGTATATAAAAGAAATTAAAAGTGTGATTTTAAAAAAGCTTAAATAGATTAATAGTACTAATAAAATCAACAGCTGCACCAACAGAGTGGAGGTAAAGGGCGAAAAGGAAACAAAATGAAAAAAAAAGAAAAGAAAATAATCCAGAAGCAACAATGAAACAAGTCAAAATATAAGAATAATAAGTGTTTTTCTTGAATCTTGGCTGTCAGAGTCCTTTCCCTCGCTGGGAATCACAGTCCACCTCACCTCTCTAGGATGCCCTCCAACACTGGGCTGGTCTCTGGACCTGCTGTGGAGGCAGCTCAGACGCTAATCTGGTCCTACGCCAGTGTGACCTTGTCTCCAGTGTATACAACTGTCAGAACCAGTGTGTTTTCTTTTATGGAAACTGTCATTGTCCTTTAGTCTGCCTAGTTGATAGTGTAGATTTAATCTGCAGCTTGTACAGCTGGTGGGAAGGTTTTGGGTCTTCTTCCTTAGCTATACTGCTTCTGGGTTTCAATTGTGGTTTTTATCTCCACCTCTGCATATGAGTCATCCACAGGGGTTTGCTTCTGAGGCTGCCCTGGGGGACTTGGGTCTACTCCAGTGAGGGCCAGGTGTGGAGGTATCACAGTTGCTTAGGTCACAGGGACCCTGGCAGCACTGGGTACTCAGGGTAGCAGGTGGCTAGGGCAGTAGGAAATATGGTGTTCAAGAAGAGCAGGGCAACCTACTCCAGTATTTTTGCCTGGAGAATCCCATGGATAAAGAAACCCAGCAGGCCACAGTCCACAGGGTCACAAAGAGTCAGACATGACCAAAATGACCCACCATGCATGGACGCATGATTTTTTTAGCCTCTGGCAACTCTTTTAAGTGGGGATCATGCATAGGGGTGGTGTAGTTGCTTGGATCATGGGGACCCTGGCGATGCCGGCTATGCAGGAGTGTTGGCGGCTGTCATAGGGAATCTGGTGTTATTAGGGCTTTATCTAGCCTGTGGCAGCTCTGCCCAGTGAGGATTGAGCATGAAGGTTGCACAGCTGCTTGGGTCATGGGGACTCTGGCAGTGCCACGTGTGCAGGAACACTGACTGCCTCAGCTGCAGAAGCTATGGCCCTATCAGTCTTTTTCTAGCCTCTGGCAGCTGGCGATCAGAAGGCCTATCAGAAGGCTGGCCCTTCTCTGTTTCTTCACCCATTCAGGCACTTAAAGGGGCCCCCTGGCTGGCATCTTACCCTGCTTTTCCCTGCACCAGGTGAGTAAAGGGCCAGTTTCTCTGTTTTTTAAGCTGCCCGGTGCTGGTGTGTGGGGATAGAGAGGCTACATGATGGCTCCACCCTCTACACATGACTCAGCAGTACTATCTTGCCTCCATGGCTGCCTGGTTTTCCTCCACAAGCATTTCCCACTACAATCTCCTGTTTCCTATCACCTCGGGCTGTCTGCACACAGTCATCAGCAGACCTCACCCTGGATTCCTCCACAATCCCTACACTCCAGATCCCAGCCATTGTGCCTTCTAGGGGACCCACATTGCTCTCCAGAGTATGTATGGCTGTGGCAAGGATTGTCTGTGTGATTCTCTTCCATTTAGACTGTTATAGATCAGCTGCTTCACTCTCAGCCTCAAATGTTTCTTCTCTGTCCCAAACAATTGCCCTGATGTGGGGATCAGACCTCTGCTTCAGTTCCCCCACCTGCCACGGGCAAGTCCAGTCCTACTTACTCTCCCCTTTTGCCCCTACTTCGTTCATCCTATTGAGTTTTGCGTGGTTCTCTGGTGTTCAGATACTCCTGCTCACTCTCAGCTGATGTTCTGCAGGTGTTTATGTGTCTAAAGGTGAATTCCTGATGTATTTGAGGAAAGAGATGAACTCCACGTCCGTCTATTCCTCCGCCATCTTGTCTCTACATTAAGGTATTTATAAGAGACAAACACTGGCTATTTACCCTGTTTCTATTGTTACTTCCATTTCAGAGGGCAAACAGGAGGCTAACTGTAAATGCCTCAGCTGGAGCCCATCTGTTTCTTGTCTCAGGAAATGTAAGCAGGAGGCTGGTAAATTTCTCACCTGGAGCCTCCCTATCCTTGATCTTGGGAAATAGAAGGCAAATAGGAGGCTAGTTGTAAATGTCTAATCTGGAGCCTATCTATCTCCTGCATTCATGCATGCTAAGCCCCTTCAGTCATGTCCAAATCTTTGCGACTCTCTGGACTATAGCCTGTTGGGCTCCTCTGTCCATGGGATTCTCCCAGGGAACCTTCTCAACCCAGGGATCGAACCTGCATTTGCAGACATGTTCTTTACCACATCTCCTACATTAATATTACTGCCTTTCAGTCTTCTGAATTAGGACCTGTTAAGCAGCAGTTAACTGGAATATATCACTTTTGTTATTTTTCTCTTGAGAAATTCACTGACACTGATTCTGCTTCTCACATTAAACTTATAACTCATAAGAAAGAGCAAATTACTGGGTGAGAAATCGGAAACACACTGTTTTGGTTTGGAAGGATTCATTCCACACCCAGCTAGATAAGTTTATTCTTAGAAATTATAATGAATGGGTGTCAACAAAGTTATCAGTTTAAGGGCAAATATCAATATTATTCACTACAAACAGGAGCTGTGTCCCAGGCACATTATTTACAAGGTAGTGGCTGAACTTGGAATCAGAGATAATCACATGCAAAAGAAAAAAACATTTTCCTAATTTTTTGTTCTGAAATTAGCTGACAGTATGAGAATGCCAGGCATCTATACTCAACTGCATTTAGATTTTGAGGAGGTCTACTTTAGACTATGGATGTGAAACGACCCTGTGCAGGGATTACTGTTAAGAGGTGGATATAGACCCAGCTAGAAGTGTGCTGACTGTGATGGACCGCACAGAAGTGCGACCGAGAGAGAGGTTACCTCTAGCCCAAGATCAGAGGCGGCGACCGAGAGTCCCAGGTTGTATCAGCACAGGAGCGGCCGAGAGGAGCTACCCCATGTCGGAGGTCAGGGGGGGCTGAGATGAGCTACCACACTTCCAAGGTAAGGGGAGGCAGCCGAGAGGAGCAACCCCATGTCTAAGGAAAGGCGGCTGTGCAGGCGCAGGAGGGCCGAGAGGAGCTACTCCATGTTCAAGGTCAGGAGGGGTGGCCGTGAGGAGATACTCCCCCTCCAAGGTAAGAGAAACCCAAGTAAGATAGTAGGTGTTGCTAGAGGGCATCAGAAGGCAGACACACTGAAACCATAATAACAGAAATCTAGACAATCTAGTCACACTAGGACCACGGCCTTGTCTAACTCAATGAAACTAAGTCATGGCCGTGGGACCACCCAGGATGGGCGGGTCATGGTGGAGAGATCTGACAGAATGTGGTCCACTGGACAAAAGGAATGGCAAACCATGTCAGTATTCTTGCCTTGAGAACCCCATGAACAGTATGAAAAGGCAAAATGATAGGATACTGAAGGAGGAACTCTTCAGGTCAATAGGTGACCAATATGCTACTGGAGATGAGTGGAGAAATAACTCCAGAAAGAATGAAGGCATGGAGCCAAAGCAAAAGCAATATCCAGTTGTGCATGACACTGGTGATAGAAGCAAGATCCAATGCTGTAAAGAGCAATATTGCATAAGAACCTGGAATGTCAGGTCCATGAATCAAGGCAAATTGGAAGTGGTCAGACAGGAGATGGCAAGAGTGAACGTTGACATTCTAGGAATCAGTGAACTAAAAGGGACTGGAATGGGTGAATTTAACTCAGATGACCATTATATCTACTACTGCGGGCAGGAATCCCTCAGAAGAAATGGAGTAGCCATCATGGTCAACAAAAGAGTCTGAAATGCAGTACTTGGATGCAATCTCAAAAACGACAGAATGATCTCTGTTCGTTTCCAAGGCAAACCATTCAATATTATAGTAATCCAAGCCTATGCCCCAACGAGTAATGCTGAAGAAGCTGAAGTTGAACAGTTCTGTGAAGACCTAGAAGATCTTTAAGAACTAACACCCCCAAAAGATGTCCTTTTCATTATAGGGGATTGGAATGCAAAAATAGAAAGTCAAGAAACACCTGGAGTAACAGGCAAATTTGGCCTTGGAATNAAGATCTTTAAGAACTAACACCCCCAAAAGATGTCCTTTTCATTATAGGGGATTGGAATGCAAAAATAGAAAGTCAAGAAACACCTGGAGTAACAGGCAAATTGGGCCTTGAAATATGGAATGAAGCAGGGCAAAGGCTAATAGAGTTTTGCCAAGAAAATGCACTGGTCGTAGCAAACACCTTCTTCCAACAACACAAGAGAAGACTCTACACATGGACATCACCAGATGGTCAACACTGAAATCAGATTGTTTCTGTTCCTTGCAGCCAAAGATGGAGAAGCTCTATACAGTCACAAAAAAAAAAAAAAAAAAAGACCGGGAGTTGACTGTGGCTCAGATCATGAACTCCTTATAACCAAATTCAGACTTAAATTGAAGAAAGTGGGGAAAACCACTAGACCATTCAGGTATGACCTAAATCAAATCCCTTATGATTATACGGTGGAAGTGAGAACTAGATTTAAGGGCCTACGTCTGATAGATAGAGTGCCTGAAGAACTATGGATGGAGGTTCGTGACATTTTACAGGAGACAGGGATCAAGACAATCCTCATGGAAAAGAAATGCAAAAAAAAGCCAAATGGCTGTCTGAGGAGGCCTTACAAATAGCTGTGAAAAGAACAGAAGCAAAAAGCAAAGGAGAAAAGAAAAGATATAAGCATCTGAATGCAGAGTTCTGAAGAACAGCAAGAAGAAATAAGAAAGCCTTCTTCAGTGATCAGTGCAAAGAAATAGAGGAAAAGAATAGAATGGGAAAGACTAGAGATCTCTTCAAGAAAATCAGAGATACCAAGGGAACATATCATGCAAAGATGGCCTCGATAAAGGACAGAAATGGTCTGGACCTAACAGAAGCAGAAGATATTAAGAAGAGGTGGCAAGAATACACAGAGGAACTGCACAAAAAAGATCTTCATGACCCAGATAATCATGATGGTGTGATCACTCATCTAGAGCCAGACATCCTGGAATGTGAAGTCAAGTGGGCCTTAGAAAATATCACTATGAACACAACTAGTAGAGGTGATGGAATTCCAGTTGAGCTATTTCAAATCCTGAAAGAGGATGCTGTGAAAGTGCTGCACTCACTATGCCAGCAAATTTGGAAAACCCAGCAGTGGCCACAGGACTGGAAAAGATCAGTTTTCATTCCAATTCCAAAGAAAGGCAATGCCAAAGAATGCTCAAACTACCGCACAATTGCACTCATCTCACACACTAGCAAAGTAGTGCTCAAAATTCTCCAAGCCAGGCCTCAGCAATATGTGAACCATAAATTTCCAGAAAAAGCAAGAGAGTTCCAGAAAAAGCAAGAGAGTTCCAGAAAAACATCTATTTCTGCATTATTGACTATGCCAAAGCCTTTGACTGTGTGATCACAATATACTGTGGAAAATTATCTTTAGGGGGATCTATTAAGAATCAGTGGTCTATCATTCCTTCTTAACATTGTTTCTGGCTATTTTCACTGTTGTTCAATAGGTATGTATTTAAATTATATATTTACATTAAAGTTTGTTGAAGAAATATAACTAGGTGATCCTCTGGACACCATTAAGGTCTGTCTGAACTGCAAAAGAATGAATGGTAAGTCTCTGCTCCAAAATCATTTCCCACCAAGCCACCTGATTTGAATTCTCATTAGCTAGTCTCACCTCTTTATACATTCAATTTTTTAAAATACTTAAGTATACACTTCTAAAGTAAGATCAAGCCAAAAATAAACCAGGAACACACTCAGGATCAGAGAATTTTTAAAGCTGTTACTCACCCAAGTATCAAGAATTTAAACTTCTGAAATCTTAAAAGCTGTTAGAATCACAGATAAATTTATCACACTTATCCTGGGAATATAAGCTGGCAGCTTGAACAGTCCCTTGCTCAGTTCAGTTCAGTCATGCAGTCGTGTCCAACTCTATGAGACCCCATGAATCACAGCACGCCAGACCTCCCTGTCACCACCAACTCACAGAGTTTACTCATGTCCACTGAGTTGGTGATGCCATCCAGCCATCACATCCTCTGTCGTCCCTTTCTCCTTCTGCCTCCAATCCCTCCCAGCATCAGGGTCTTTTCCAGTGCGTAAACTCTTCGTATGAGATGGCCAAAGTACTGGAGTTTCAGCTTTAGCAAGAGTCCTTCCAAAGAACACCCAGGGCTGATCTCCTTTACAATGGACTGGTTAGATCTGCTTGCAGTCCAAGGGACTCTCATGAGTCTTCTCCAACACCACAGTTCAAAAGCATCAATTCTTCGGTGTTCAGCTTTCTTCACAGTAGAACTCTCACATCCATACATGACCACTGGAAAAACCATAGCCTTGATTAGACAGAGCTTTTTTGGCAAAGTAATGTCTCTGCTTTTGAATATACTATTTAGGTTGGTCATAACTTTTCTTCCAAGGGGTAAGCGTCTTTTAATTTCATGGCTGCAGTCACCATCTGAAGTGATTTTGGAGCCCCCCAAAATAAGGTCTGATACTGTTTCCACTGTTTCCCCATCTATTTCCCATGAAGTGATGGGACTGGATGCCATGATCTTCTTTTCTGAATGTTGAGCTTTAAGCCAACATTTTCACTCTCCTCTTTCACTTTCATCAAGAGGCTTTTTAGTTTCTCTTCACTTTCTGCCATAAGGGTGGTGTCATCTGCATATCTGAGGTTATTGATATTTCTTCCATTGGTATTTATCTTGATTCCAGCTAGTGCTTCTTGCAGCCCAACGTTTTTCATCATGTACTCTGCATAGAAGTTAAATAAACAGGGTGACAATATTACAGCCTTGACGTACTGCTTTTTCTACTTGGAACCAGTCTGTTTATCCATTGCCAGTTCTAACTGTTGCTTCCTGACCTGCATACAGATTTCTCAGGAGGCAAGTCAGGTGGTCTGGTATTCCCATCTCTTTTGGAATTTTCCATAGTTTATTGTGATCAGATGGTAAAACATCTGTCTACAATGTGGGAGACTGGGTTCGATCCCTGGGTTGGGAAGATCCCCTAGAGAAAGAAATGGCAATCCACTCCAGGACTATTGCCTTGAAAATCCCATGGACAGAGGAGCATGGTAGGCTACAGTCCATGGGGTTCAAAGAGTCGGACATGACTGAGCGACCACACTTTCACTTTCACTATTGTGATCCACCCAGACAAAAGCTTTGGCATAGTCAATAAAGCAGAAATAGATGTTATTTTCTGGAACTCTCTGGCTTTTTTGTGATCTAGCAAATGTTGGCAATTTGACTTCTGGTTCCTCTGCCTTTTCTAAAACCAGCTTCAATATCTGGAATTTTGTGGTTCACATATTCCTGAGGCCTGGCTTGGAGAATTTTGAGCACTACTTTATTAGTGTGTGAGATGAGTGCAATTGTGTGGTAGTTTGAACATTCTTGGCATTGCCTTTCTTTGGGATTGGAATTAAAACTGATCTTTTCCAGTCCTATGGCCACTGTTGAGTTTTCAAAAATTTGCTGGCATAGTGAGTGCAGCATTTTCACAGCATCATCTTTCAGGATTAAAATAGCTCAACTGGAATTCCATCATCTCCAATAGCTTTGTTCATAGTGATGCTTTCTAAGGCCCACTTGACTTCACATTCTAGGATGTCTGGCTCTAGGTGAGTGGTCACACCACCGTGATCATCTTGGTTGTAAAGATCTTTTTTTGTACAGTTTTTCTGTGTATTCTTGCCACCTCTTCTTAATATCTTCTGCTTCTGTTAGGTCCATACCTTTTCTGTCCTGTATCGAGCCCATCTTTACATGATATGTTCCCTTGGTATCTCTAATTTTCTTGAAGAGATCTCTAGTCTTTCCCATTCTGTTCTTTTCCTCTATTTTTTTTTGCATTGATCACTGAGGAAAGCTTTCTTATCTCTCCTTGCTATTCTTTAGAACTCTGCATTCAGATGCTTATATCTTTCCTTTTCTC
>SJYG01000356.1:757466-809652 GCA_006410535.1 Litocranius walleri | reverse complement strand
CCTTCTGGCAGAAAGTGAAGAGGAGCTAAAGGGCCTCTTGATGAAGGTGAAAGAGGAGAGTGAAAAAGTTGGCTTAAAGCTCAACATTCAGAAAACGAAGATCACAGCATGTTGTCCCATCACTTCATAAGAAATAGATGGGGAAACAGTGGAAACAGTGTCAGACTTTATTTTGGGGGGCTCCAAAATCACTGCAGATGGCGACTGCAGCCATGAAATTAAAAGATACTTACTCCTTGGAAGATAAGTTATGACCAACCTTGATAGCATATTCAAAAGCAGAGACATTACTTTGCCAACTAAGGTCCGTCTAGTCAAGGCTATGGTTTTTCCAGTAGTCATGTATGGATGTGAGATTTGGACTGTGAAGAAGGCTGAGCACCAAAGAATTGATGCTTTTGAACTGTGGTGTTGGAGAAGACTCTTGAGAGTCCCTTGGACTGCAAAGAGATCCTACCAGTCCATTCTGAAGGAGATTCACCCTGAGATTTCTTTGGAAGGAATGATGCTAAAGCTGAAACTCCAGTACTTTAGCCACCTCATGCGAAGAGTTGACTCATTGGAAAAGACTCTGATGCTGGGAGGGATTGGGGGCAGGAGGAGAAGGGGACGACCAAGGATGAGATGGCTGGATGGCATCACTGATTCGATGGACATAAGTCTGAGTGAACTCCAGGAGTTGGTGAAGGACAGGGAGGCCTGGCGTGCTGCGATTCATAGAGTCGCAAAGAGTCGGACATGACTGAGCCACTGAACTGATTTAAATAAACTATCTCTTTATTTTTTCAAGTGCTGATTTTACAGGAAAATAAACTAGGCATTCATTTTAATTAAAACATTAGAGAAAATTGCACTGTAGCTTGGTGTGTGCACGGCTGGTGTGAAGAATTATTATAACAACTTAACTGATATACAGGTTCCTGGATGGACCAGTAGTATGCAAGATGCAACTGCCTGGATGCAGGTTTTCTCTGCCAAGGGCTATAGGCCAAGGTCTACTTATCAGTCCATAAGTTTGGAGATGTTTTTTTGAAGCTTTACTCAGCATATTCTATTGAATAGTAACCTCTTTTCTTTATTTGAAAATGTATCATATAATACTTCATGTACTACAGTGCTTTTATTCAGGATAGATCCAAGTTTTGGAAATCTTGAAACTCATATTACTTTTGTAATCCTCATTAACAGGATAGAAAATTATAAATACAAAATTAAGCATAAAAGAGAATATTTGTTTATAATGAGAAAATAAATTTAAACAAATTATACATTTAAAGAAGCTGGAAAAAGTATCACAAAGTCCAGTAAAATATCATATTTTTGTTAACTTCCTGTCATACCCCTATCATATTTGTTTCCTTCAATTTTGACTACATGTTCTTTGATCAATTTTGTAATGCCATTTGTATAGAGAGATTAAAATGATGATTCAAGTTTTCTTCTGATTGATTTACATTTTTATTTATTATTGATAGTCAGGATGCATAAAACATGCAGCTCTACGTACAGATGTACCCTGTTTCCAGTACTGATTGACAGAGGAATTCTTTTTTGTACAATTCCTTTCAAAACAAACAAACAAACAAAAAACCCAACCATCTGGTTTTTGCTCCTTATCAAGTGTGTTTCTGAGAGAAGAGACATTATATTTTGACTTTGTCTATGGTAATAGACTGTTCTGTTCACTATGCTCAGAATTAGGTCTGAATATTTCACTACCCACACATTTCTCTTGTTGAGAACAGTTGAATGTGTTTCTGTTGTCATATGTCCTCTGACCATACCTAGAACAGTTTCAATAATTAAAATGTCTAATCTTGTGTAGAAGTCAACTCTGTGAAATCCATCCAAGCTAGAGCTCATACATGCTTGAGGCTTGGAAGTCTGCAGAGTGGGCAGGGGCCTCATATTTTTGGTAAGATCTAATTTCTGACCCCTCCAAGGTTGTGCCCCAGGGTGACAGAAAACACACTACTTGCCTGGCTGCAGGCATCACTTTGGTGTTGGGTGCTTTACGTGTGCTTTGCAGTCAAGGCTATAGTTTTTCCTGTGGTCATGTATGGATGTGAGAGTTGGACTGTGAAGAAGGCTGAGCACCAAAGAATTGATGCTTTTGAACTGTGGTGTTGGAAAAGATTCTTGAGAGTCCCTTGGACTGCAAGGAGATCCTACCAGTCCATTCTGAAGATCAGCCCTGGGATTTCTTTGGAGGGAATGATGCTAAAGCTGAAACTCCAGTACTTTGGCCACCTCATGAGAAGAGTTGACTCATTGGAAAAGACTCTGATGCTGGGAGGGATTGGGGGCAGGAGGAGAAGGGGACGACCAAGGATGAGATGGCTGGATGGCATCACTGACTCGATGGACATGAGTCTGAGTGAACTCCAGGAGTTGGTGAAGGACAGGGAGGCCTGGCGTGTTGTGATTCACGGGGTCGTAAAGAGTCGGACACGACTGAGCAACTGAACTGAACTGAACTGAACTTGCTGACATCGGTGATTCTGTATTAACTTGGAGAACTCTCACAGCATATTGTAATGCAGGATACGCATCCAGGGCAGTCACTTTCAGAGCTTTGTTCTCCGAGCTTCTCAACCACCTCCACTATGATCTTCTTCTAGGTCATTTTACCCCTCCAGGTGTCCTTCTTGGGCAAAATGTCCTTCAAGTGGCTTCATGTCAGTTGCCTCCATGGAACCATGCTTAGTCCCTGGAAAAGGGGCACTTTGGAGGAGTAAGCTGCTCTCAGTGAAATCTCCATTAGGGAATTGCCTGATGGTTCAGTGATTAGGACTCAGGTCACTCACTGCTTTTGCCCCAAGTTCAATCCCTGGTCAGGGAACTAAGATCCTGCAAGCAAGCCAGGGAACTAAGATCCTGGCCAAATAAGCAAATGAGAGACATCTTTCTCTCTTGCACTCATCTATGGGTTTTGAACATACAACCTCTTTCCTGTGTAAGTCCTTTTATCGCAGACTCCAGAAGATATATGCTATCTATGATATCCTTGGTGCCAAGCACCTCTCACTTGGCAAGAGATGGAGGAGATAAAACTTCTTTCTGCTACCATGAGATAGAGAGGATCACCCTAAATCCTCACAGGAATGCTCTCTTTTTCTCTTTTAGTTGTAGACATTTGTAGCCAGTAGAACGGTGAAGGATTCCTGCTAGCAGAACTGATTTTAAAATCACTTAGTAAGTTCAATATTGGTGCTTTGGCACATCAGTCTAGGTTATAAAGGTATTTGCCATTTTATTCTATTTCCTTCAGCTGAAACTAAGATGAAAGCAGTTCCAACTTAACACCATATCACAGAAACATGTATCTATATCCATTTTTTCTTTCACTCAATCAACATTATATCAAATATTACTGGCCTGTACTGCTGGAACTTACCTCTGGAAAGCCCCTAGTAAGTATTCCCTTCACCCCTAATTTAATCGCTGTTTTTGTCATCCTCATTGCTCAGGGCTGGACTCTACCTGTCTCTTGTCAGAGTTCCATCAATTTCTGACTTAGCACCACACTGGTTGTTACACTCCTTCTTAACCAGGAGTGATAAAGACTTCTTATGTCATACAACTTACTGAATCTCGGTTTTCTTTGCACTCACAAAGAATGACACGTTTGGGTGGTGGTGACAGTGGAAACACTAGTGCTGGTGGTGGAGATGTTGGTGAAACTGCTGGTGTTTGAAGTGCTGGTGGCTGTAGAGGAAGGAGAGGTGGTCGAGATGGTGGTCATATTGGTGGGAGTGGGGGTAGAGGGGATGATGTAGGGGCAGGTGGTAGAGGCAGCGATGGCGGTAGAGGCAGTGGCACTGGTGGTGATGGGGGTGATGGGCTTGGCAGGGGTGGAGGTAACGGTGGTGGTGTTTTTCAAGGTAGAGCTGTAATTTGTTAGACTGCAGCAGAATGAACACAAAACAATCCTGGAGGAATCCTCTGTGCTCAGGGTGCACTGCCATAGAACACTGTCTCCACTGACTATGCACCCACAATAAAATAGTGACAAGCTGTAGGAGGAAATGAATTATATATGAAGGAGACTCAGTAGACAACACAAATGGGAGAATTTGCATCCTAAGACTCAGATTTAATATCTAAAAGAGACCTGGGAAGGAGAGAATTGAGATCATGGAAATATAAAATATTATAAAAAGAATGCACTTAGTCTTGAACAGAACGAATGAAAACAAATCCCTACCTAGATATATTGTAGTGGAGCTTAAACTTTGAAAACAGAGAAAATCAGAAAAAGCACTGAGATACATGACAGGTTGGAGCAGGTGAGCTTTCAAAGAGCTTTCAAGGTGTGGCTCTTAGATTAGCCAACTAGAAATTCAAGAAGTAAAATGGAATCAGACCTTACAATTGCTGGGGCAAAACTAACTACTGTGCACAAAAGGTATTTTCAGGCATAGATATTCTTCAGGTGTGAATGCTAGACAAGTCTCCATTTGAATATATATATATATATACAATATATATACAAAACTATAGCTTGAACTTCAGCAAGAAAAGAAATTCATTTGAAAAGGAGAGTGGAACACTGAAAACTATGATAAAGAAAGAACTTCATGAACATATTGGAAAATCCAAATATGTATTAAATAATAACATTAAAGACTGATCTGGATAGATTTTTAAAAGGTGGTAAATCTAAAACATTAGGAAGCAATAACTATAGAAGGGAACAAAGTCTGGGAGTCTTATATTCTGTGGGACCAGAAGTGAGATATCTATTGTGTTAAATAATCATGTTAAACAGTAAAAAATAATCTCTCAAAGAATACAAATAGGATATATAGCTTCCAAACCAGCTGGAATAATATGGGAACAAAGAAAAGTTATTAATAAAATGGAAATAGGGGAAGGAGATGGGCAAGGAAGCCAAGAAGATGTTGGTAAGTAAACATGTAACAATCATGCCAACGTGATTGGTGGGCAACAGCAAGGACAGGTGTGGGATGGGGGAGGCTGTCTCATAGTACCTGGATAAATGCCAGTTCACTGTAATATGGTGGTCCTGGAGCCTCACGGAGGGGCAGAAAGGAAAGGCCCAGGTGACACAGCAATGTGCAGGTTCATTGGCCCATCACATGAGTTTGACTCGTCTCTCAATACAACCATCCTTTCTTCCAGCTCTTGTCCTTTTTTCCAACCAGCACATTGCCTCTGGGCATCTCTGCAGACCCTTCAGGGTCCAGTCTATTATTGCTGGGTCCACAATCAGTTTAGATTGATGGATAATTAAGCCAGTCTGACCCAAGACAGCATGGTATGTTTTCCATTTTTCAGAGATGAGCCACAGACAACATAAACTGACTGTCTATTCCCTGTTCATCTCTGATTTCTGGGGGGCTGTACCACCCATTAAGTTTCAGAAATGTATGCCAAATGTGGACAAAAAGCAAAGAACTATAGAGCCTTTGGTGAGAGAAGCCTGTGAGAGAAATGGATTTTTTTCTGCTCACATTTTCAAGTAGTTATAGAATTAAAAAAAAATTTTTTTAACACATGAACTCTATAACCCAGATAAGGTACAATCTGTTTCTATTTTAGGATGCCATTTGAAATCTATTCCATGTTGAGTCCATTTCATCTTATCTATTTGTTTCTTTCCTTTGAAAAGAGCCAAAACAGAGGCTGAAATAAGCACTTCTCTGCCTGACCCTCTTTTCTTGCCTTGCAGAAGATAGATCCTGCAGGCTGGTGTGAAAAGAAAAGAAACTCAACCTTCAGTGGAAAGAAGTTAGACTCCTGGGGAGAACTCTGAAGTGGATTTAAAGAGACAGCCTTGACAAACCTCTGTAGGTTCTGAGTGATCCACCACAGTGACTGAAGTCACACAGCACTGGGGGTACGTGGTAATTAATGCCCTGGAGGAGGCTCTACATGTCAGCCCCCTTTCAGCAGTTCCATATGAGCCCCACTGGCCTTCCCTGTGCTCCTGCCTGACTGGAGGACTCAACAATTTGCTCTTTCCCCAGAGACAACCCACAAGTTTCTCTATCACAAGCCTTAAATTTCTCTCTTGCATGCCCTTGTTCTCTCCCTCCTTTCCTCCCTCCCTCTCTTCCTTTAAATTGTATTTTATCATGGTAAAAACAGTTAACACAGGAGTTCCCTTTTAATGCACTTTCCACTGTACAATACAGTTGCTGTCTCAGGCATGAAGCTGTTCAGCCCGTCTCCAGAACTCATTCATCCTGCTTACCTGAAATTTTATGCCCCTTACTTAGAGATTTCCCATTCCCCCGACCAGCACCCAAAGGCCTGGCAGCCACCATTCCACTCTTTGTTCTATGAATTTGACTACTTTAGATCCCTCATGTAAGTAGAACATGCAACATTTGTCCTTCTATAACTGGCTTATTTCACTGAGCATAGTGTCCCCAAGTTTCATCCTTGTGGTTATATATTGCAGAATTTCCTTATTTTCTAAGGCTGAATAATACTCCATGTATCTATATACCACATTTTCTTAATCTACCCATCTGCCGATGGGCATTTAGGTTGTTTCCACACTGTGGCTGTTGTGAACAGTGCTGCAATGGACATGGTGTGCAGAAATCTCTTCAGCATCCTGTGGAGAGGGACTTCCCTGGTGGTCCAGTGGTTAAGAGTACCTTGTAATGCAGGGGACACAGATTTGATTCCTGGCTGAGGAACTAAGATCCCACATGCTTATGATCAACTAAGCCTGCAAGCCTTAATTACTGGGCCCGCAAGCCACAACTAGATTATCAGTGTGCTGCAACAAAAGCTCTTCATAATGTAGCAAAAGATTCCACATACTGCAACTAAGACCTGATGCAGCCAAGTAAATATTAAAAAAAAAAAAAAGACCCTATTGAGAACGGCATGGGGGTTCCTCAGAGGATTCAAAATAGAACTACCATGCGATCCAGCAATCCCACTTCTGGGTATTTAATCCTCTTCATTTGTTGTGTTTAAGCACATTTTCAAAATATCTTCATTTTTTTCTCCATAATAAATGCCTCATACTTAAAAAAAAATATTGTTTAGTATTATGACTGTTTTTCGAGCTCCTACTTAATATCTTCATACTATAGCCTCAGCTGGGAGCTTATGAGGAACTAAGGAACACAGCACCCAGCCAGCCCACCCTGACAAAGTCTACATTTTCACATTCATTTCACTGAATCTACCTCTAAGAAGGAAACCCCTCAGATCTAAAATAGTTGGCTGGTGCTCATTAAGCTACCACTGCTTTCCCTGTATTTTTAAAGGGACCTAGAAATTCCTGAACTGTTTTCTTTTTGATTTGTGGTCTCTCTTCTGGCTGTTTAGGAAGGAGCTGGCCATAAGCACTTTGCTTGCATATTGGCCAATTAGTTCCCCATCCTCCACGTTATGCTCCTGATTTCCTCAAGGCAATCATGCCATTAGCCTCCACACAGTCAATAAAAAATAACGTCAGGCCATTGAATAGAGAAGGTGATCAGGAAACGCCTCTCCACAGGGCTGTCTTCATTTCCCTACAGAAAAGTGTCAACATATTTACAGAGCTGGCTGTGCATTATAAAGCACGTCTGCTGACTTGAGTCCTTTTGTCCCTTTTGAATTCTACAGGTAGTCAGAGCATATAGTGTGTATCATACAGGACTTTTTCCCTTTTGGACGAGAGTGCTTACAGAAAATTTGCCAGCTCCATTGCTGGCAATAAAAGCACATTTTTTCTCTGTGTGTGTAGCAAATGATACAGTCCCCAATTCTCTCCTAAGCGCCAAAAATAGAGAGAACAGGCCAAGCCAAGATAAGCAGATGTCTTTCCCCCAAATCCCAAACAATGTATTGAAGCTCTGGAACTTAACAGCAAAGTGTGTGATGGCTAGAGTATTACTCCTGTCAGATTATCTGTTTATAGACCTGGGCAGGGGACATATACCCCTTATTGTATGTGATATATGCACACCTTAAATACTGTTTTTTTTTTAATTTAAATGTTTGCCATTAAATTATTTTATAAATGGGGAACTTGTTACTGAAATAAATCTTATGATAACATCCCTTTATAAAGCTATACATCTTTTATGTTTATTTGACTGTAAATTTCGGGAAGTGTCAAAATGATAAAAACTAATCATGTGCCATCTCCTAATTCAGAGATGGGACTCATCTCAGTTATGCTCTTTTTCCTAGCTTCTGTGTACTAGATGTACATATTTTACTTAACTGAAATGATGCAATTGATTAATATCAGGTTTTTCTTTTCCCCACTGCATTTCATTATATCACAAATGGCATCCATTTTTTTTCACTATTATACGTCGACCTTGTTCTGTGGGAGTAAATGTAATGAAGAGTTTGAACCCCCCCCCAACCTTCCTCACCTGTAATTAGTTCCCAACAGAAGCAATGGGTCAGCACGGTCATTTCATACACATACTGACAATACTCAGCAGCGCACCAGGATGATATGTAGGAAACATTTGGCTGCAAATGAAAAGACCTCCCATCCTTTTTAAGTCTTCTGTAAAATAAGCTTCTTAAATTCCCAAGAGAATTATGCTAGGCCAGAAAATCCCTTTATTGTTATCAATACACAATATCTCATGTCCTATCTGAATGTTTATAATTTTTATATTTTGAGTTTATTTCAATGGGCCAGTGGCTGTGGCATAATGCTTTCTAGTTCCTATTTGTATGCCTTCCTCTGGTTCATAAGAATGGCCTCTTAGAAACCTTCCCATTTGGTATCTTCTATGTGGAATGTAATGAGTCAGGTAATTTTCACAGAGCCGGGTTTTTAGAAACCGATGTGGCAAACACAGTGCAGTTACTATTTTGTTGCTAAATTGAGATTTAAGTGCTGATTTCCTGTAAAAGATCCCAAAGTAGAAAAAAAATTCCAAGAGCTTCCTTGGTGGTTCAGTGGTAAAAAGTCCTGTGGGTTTGATCCCTGGTCTGTGGAGAAGATCCCACATGCCACGGGGCAGCTAAGCTTGTGAGTCAGAACTACTGAGCCAGTGCTTCAGAGCCCCTGAGCCTCAACAAAAGAAACCTCATTGCTCAGTCAACGAGTAGCCCGAGCACCACAACTCAGAATAGCCCCCAACTGCCACAGCTAGAGAAAGCCTGCATGCAGCACAAAGACCCAGTACAGCCAATAAATAAATAAGTACGTGAGAATATCCACACTCTTGCATTGCCCATTGGTAGTTAATGTGTGAGGGGCACTTCAACCTGACTTCCTACAGAGGAAAGCCAATTAAAAACAGAAAGACAAACCTCTGGATCTTCTTTGTTGTTGTTTAGTCACCCAGTCATGTCCAACTCCTTGCCACCCCACCGACTGCAGCACACCAGGTTTCCCTGTCCATCACCAACTCTCAGAGCTTGCTCAAACTCATGACCATTGAGTCGGTGATGCCATTCAACCATCTCATCCTCTGTTGTTCCCTTTTCCTCCTGCCTTCAATCTTTCCCAGCATCCGGGTCTTTTCCAGTGAGTTGGCTCTTCACACAAGGTGGCCAAATTATTGGAGCTTCAACTTCAGCATGGGTCCTTCTACTGAATATTCAGGACTGATTTCCTTTAGGATTGACTGCTTTGATCTCCTTGCCATCCAAGGGACACTCAAGAGTCTTCTCCAACACAGCATTTCAAAAGCAACAATTCTTTGGTGCTCACCCTTCTTTATGGTCCAGCTGTACCATCCATACATGACCACTGGAAAAACCATAGCTTTGACTATATGTATCTTTGTTGGCAAAGTAATGTCTCTGTCTTTTAATACACTGTCTAGGCTTGTCGTGGTTTTTCTTCCAAGGAGCAAGTGTCTTAACTTCATGGCTGCGGTGACCTTTAGCAGTGATTTTGGAGCCCAAGAAAATAAACTCTGTCACTGTGTCCATTGGATGGCATCACCGACTCAATGGACATGAATTTGAGCAAGCATGATTTTTGTTTTTTTGAATGTTGAGTTTTAAGCCAGCTTTTTCACTCTCCTCTTTCATTTTCATCAAGAGACTCTTTAGTTCCTCTTGGCTTTCTGCCATAAGGGTGGTGTCATCTGCACATCTGAAGTACATGATATTTCTCCTGGCAATCTTGATTCCAGCTTGTGCTTCATCCAACATTTCTCATGATGTACTCCATATATAAGTTAAATAAATAGGATGACAATATACAGCCTTGAGGTACTTCTTTCCCAGTTTGGAAACAGTCTGTTGTTCCATGTCCGGTTTTAAATGTTGCTCCTTGACCTGCATACAGGTTTCTCAGGAGGCAAGTGAGATGGTCTTGTATTCCCATCTCTTTAAGAGTTTTTTGCAGTTTGTTGTAATCCACACAGTCAAAGGCTTTAGCATAGTCAATGAAGCAGAAGTAGATGTTTTTCTGGGATTCTCTTGCTTTTTCTATGATTCAACAGATGTTGGCAGTTTGATCTCTGGTGCCTCTGTCTTTTCTAAATACAGCTTGAACATCTGGAAATTTTCAGATCACATACTATTGAAGCCTGGCTTGGAAAATTTTGAGCATTACTTTGCTAGCGTGTGAAATGAGTGCAATTATTCAATAGTTCAAGCATTCTTTGGCACTGCCTTTCTTTGGGATTGGAATGGCCAGTCCTGTGGCCACTGCTGAGTTTTCCAAATTTGCTGGCATATTGAGTGTAGCACTTTAACAGCATTATCTGGATCTTCTTATGAGGTAGTCATCTGCTGGAGGTGCTGAAGTGAGGCATCCACACTCTTCCTTCTCTGAGGCAGGTTTGAGCTGCTTTCGTCTAATTTAAATCCTTGAGGAATCTGTGTCTTTCTAGGCATGGAATATACCTCAGGCAATGAGCCTCTTGTGGCAGTGGCTCTGAGTATCTTGCCTCTTTTCCTCATTAAGTAGTGGAGTGTTTGTATCTATATGTGTGTGTGTGAGAGAGAAAGAGAGAGACAGAGGGACAGAGATAACACACTTGGGAAAAAAGCACACACAAAACAAATGTAGGATTCAACAAAAGTTTCTCAGGAGCACCTAAATCCAAAACTAGAATGCTTCCACAACACCCCAGACCTCCTTCTCGTACCTTCCCTCCTTCAGAAATGATGCTCTACTTAGTTTTATATTACTCTTATAACAGATCATAACAAACACAATGGCTTGAAATAGTACAAGTTTGTTATCTTATAGTTATGAAGGTCGGAAGTCCTAAAATCACGGTGTTGGGAGAATGACCTTCCTGTCTGGAGGCTCTAGGGGTGGATCCATTTCTTTCCTGTTCCAACTTCTAGAGGCCACTTGCTTTCCTTGGGTCATAGCTCCTTCTTCATGTGTAAAGCCATTGCCATTTTCAGTTGAGTGTTTCTCACATGACATCATTCTGACTTTCTGTTGCAGCCTCTTTGATTCTGACTCGGTTGCCTCCTTTTTTTCATGTTTTAGGACCCTTGCAATTCTTACCTGGGGCTCCTTAACCTTAATCACATCCACAGTGTCCCTTTAGCCATATTTATATATGCACGGATGTTGGAATTTTAGGGCATGGACATCCTTGGGGAGCCGTGGTTCTGCTAACTGCATTAACACTCCTAATTTTTTGCATTATAGTTTGTGTTGTCTGAAATGACACTGTAAGCTCTTTTTTGTGTCTGCATTTTGCCCCCTCACCATGATGTGAGCTCATTCTGTAGCTCTAGTTCACTGATTCATTACTATAGTATTCTACTGTGTAAATACACCGTGATTTATGTATACATTCTAAGTGGATGTATGTCTGAATTGTGCCCAGTTCTGTGCTTTTGTTTACACTGCACCTTTTGAGCCTGTGTTTTGATGTTTCTATGAGTGACATTGCTAGAGAATGTGGTGAGAGAAAACACCACAACTGATGTGCACATTTACCTGGGACAGTCCTGACTTGTACCTGCTGTCCTGACATCCTAACTGGTTAGAGCCTCCATTCGCTCTCCAAAATATCCACTAGCCATAGTGAATACTTATTTCCAGCTCAAAGAAATGATGCCAGATAGTTTCCAATCTGATGATAATTTATGCTCCATATCCTCCTCAACACATGATCAACCTATTTCCTATAAATTTGCACTTCCCTGGTTACTAGGGAAGTTGAGGACCTTTTCATACGTTACTGTCCATTTGAAACAATAAACCTTTTGGGAAATTCCAGTGTGAATCACTTTACTATTTTTCGCTTGACTCATCTGTCTTCTTCTTATTGATTTGTTAGGAGTGTTTTGATAGTCTGGGTATGATTATTTTGTGGGCTACATGAATTAGAAATATCTTCTCTCAGTGTTTGACTTGCTTTTTCACTCAATCTGATTGTACTTTGAATTATCAATCTTTTCCTGTATGATTAGCCCTTTTTGTGTCCTATTTAGGAAATATTATCCCACCCCCAAGTAGCATGAAAGTGTCTTCTTTTATTACTCTCTTGATGATTTATTGTTTTGCCTTCTCTACTTAGGTCTACAATATACTGAAACTTGATTTTTGTGTTAGGAAGGTCAACTTTAATTTTTTTTTCTTCCAAAGGATATGTAGTTGACAGCACCGTTTATTTAAAATAGGATCCTTTTTTCATTGTTTTGTATATCAGGTTTTCAAGAATCAAGTGTTACAAAATGCATTGGTTTATTTCTCGCCTGTCTATTCTACTTCATTAGTTTGTCTATCCTCTGTCTTAACTACTTCAGCTTTATAGTAAATTACTAAATGTGCAAAAGGGAATTCTCCCTCATTTTTTTTGTTTGTTTTTAGAGTGTCCTAACTGTTCTTGACTCTTAATTTCCATTTAGATTTCAGAATTATATTATCAATGACCTTCAGGAAATTTGCTAGGATTTTAATTGAGACTGCATAAATCAGTTTAGGAAAAATTACAAATGTAAGCATTTTTCCAGTGTGAGATTATTTTGAAATAAAAGGGAAAATGTCAGTAATATCTAAAATACTGCAATTCTGAATCACTAAAAGAAATCCTGACTTTTCACACAGATCCATGAATATCATGATGTTGGTATTTAATACTTGGAAGTCTAGTTTAAGAGTGACTGTACTAAGCCATTTACAGAGCATTTCCCTTAACATTTTTTAAACAAATTAAGAATTTTTTTTTTTCTCAATGAAAAAGGAATCTGGAAGTAGACAGCTGCTGACAATGGTTCAGAATTGTTCAGAATTTCCAGGTCACAGTTTGTGTCTCTGTCATTTTCTTGGTTTTTTTCTCATGGTCACAAGAGTGTTGCCAGGCTCTATGCATCTCAGCTGCATGGCAGAAAAGACAAAGAGGGGGAAATGGTGGCACTAGCAATGTCTGCTCTGTTAATAGGGATGCTTTTTTCCTCCCACACTATCTGCAACAGGTAAACATGTTCCTCTGCCAGAAAAGTTGCCCTTTTGTAGTAGTGGTGGATGAGTGAGACTAGTGGGGAAATGATGTTGAGTGAGCCTCTCCACAGAGTCAGTCTCAACTTTCAAGATTTGGGCCAGGTCTCTGGTAGACACCACAAAGAAACATATTAGAATGAGTGGTAGTGCTATGATAACTGAAAAGTATCATTTCCTTTTAAGTCTTTTCAAAAAATTTTAGACTCTTTTACCAGAAGTGAAAAGTTAAAATTTTCTTGGTTCTTTATTTAAATTTAATTTGATCCACCAGAAATTTGCATTTGAAATTTTCTTCTGATACTCCCAAAACAGAGAACTTCTTATGTTTATCTCAGTTATTCACCACAAAATCAGCATAACAGAGTCCTAGATAGAAGAGAGAATTAGTAAACATTTATTGATTTCCACTGATATAGAAGTAGGGCAAGGAAATTATGTCTTTGATAATGACATTGGATAAAAATGGCCAATGGGAAGCATAAAAACTATATAAAGTTGCAAACAAAATGTAGATCAACTAGTTTCTCAGTGCTCAGGTAATTGATCATCAGCATAGCACTTCCCATCTTTTCTCCTCACTTCTCATTTCAATCAAGGATTTGGTCTCGTGAAGTAGAGTAGCATCTACTTCAAAGAATAAATCTTCCCTCCACATAGCAGGGTATAAACAGACAGGACTGGAGTGGGACTCTTAACCCTGGGTTTTCAACATGTTTTTCACACCAGCTTCTGGAGCACAAAAATAATTTAGATTGCATATTCCACAACACTGAGAAGGAGTCTGCCTGGTGGTAACATGGAGTCAAGGGTGATATCTCAAAATTCTCTGAGATTTTTCACGAAGTGGATAAATTGATGGTGGTGATTTTAAACTGAACATGAGTCTGTGATGAGACAGAATTGATTAATTTTAAAAAGAAGAGAAAGACCACAAGGAAAGAAGGAGGAAAGGACGGAAGAGAGGGAAGGATGGAAGAAAGGCAAAAGAAGGAAAGGAAAAGGGGGAAAAAAATCATAGCTTAGAATTGAGGACCTTGACTTCCTTTTCCACTTTCATCAGTAGCTGTAAAAACTTTAGGTTGACCTTCCACCTCCCAATGCCTGAGTTGAAGTAGGAGCAGGAGCACTTCTTTCTGAATTTATTCAAAGGAAGCAGTGCCCTGAACTACTTGAAGGATACAGATTGATTGAATGACTGACTGCATATCCCTATTGTGTTTGCTTTGTACCCCTCTAGTTTAGCCAGATCCTCAGATGTGTTCTATGGCTGCAGGCTGTATTGCTTTATGAAAGATGACCTATTTCTAAGATCTGGGCTATAAGCCAGGGTTTGGTAAAACGTAACTCAAGGGGAAAGAGTCTCATTCCTCCTCTTTGTTTCCTTTGGGTCAGGCTGTAAGTGGCATCTAAGGCAAAGAGAACACATTTATCTGCTGTGCTGCTAGCCTTTGAAATAGAACTAATGAGGATCCCTAGTCTACTTAGGAGCCACTGGGACATTTCCATTACCCAGTCTTCCACTGGTTTCTTCCAAAACTGCCTATCTGATTTTTTATTTTCCTTGACCCCGGATCCCCTTATGGCAGAAAGTGAAGAAGAACTAAAGAGCCTCTTGATAAAAGTGAAAGAGGAGAGTGAAAAAGCTGGCTTAAAACTCAACATTCAAAAATCGAAAATCATGGCATCTGGTCCCATCACTTCATGTCAAACAGATGGGGAAACAATGGAAACAGTGATAGACTTTATTTTCTTGGACTCCAAAATCACTGCAGATGTTGACTGCAGCCATGCAATTAAAAGATGCTTGCTCCTTGGAAAAAACTTTATGACCAACGGAGACAGCATATTAAAAAGTAGAGATGTTACTTTGCTGACAAATGTCCCTCTAGTCAAAGCTATGGTTTTTCCAGTAGTCATGCATGGATGTGAAAGTTGGACTATAAAGAAAGCTGAGCACCGAAGAATTGATGCTTTTGAACTGTGGTGTTGGAGAAGACTCTTGAGAGTCCCTTGAACTGTAAGGAGATCAAACCAATTCATCCTAAAGGAAACCAGTCTTGAATGTTCATTGGAAGAACTGATGCTGAAGCTGAAACTCCAGTACTTTGGCCACCTGATGTGAAGAACTGACTCCTTAGGAAAGACGCTGATGCTGGGAAAGACTGAAGGTGGGAGGAGAAGGGGACAACAGAGGATGAGATGGTTGGATGCATCACCGACTCGATGGACGTGAATTTGAGCAAGCTCCAGGAGTTGGTGATGAACAGGTATCACTGGCATCCTGCAGTCCATGGAATCACAAAGAGTCAGAAAAGACTGAGCAACTAAACTGAAGTGAACAGGCTCCATATCAAATTTCAAGTTCTCATCCTTCAAGCATTATTCTCATCCTGTTTTTACCTTTCCTTTCCTCTTCCCATCAATCTCTTGAGTTTAGTGCTCCCTTTTCCCCTGTCTTTGGTCTTTTTTTCCTTCTCCTTCTTCCTCATGGCCCTTCCTTTTGGTTCTCTGTTTTTCTCATTTGCTGTTTGATCTTTTCTCTGTTTGTGTCTTACAGCAGCCAGTATTATTCATGAGCTTTAAAGGAAATGTGGAATCTCAGAATCATCAGAGACCTCTGGAAACATTTAATCAGCCTCTGCCTGGTGCTTTGGAACAAGAACCAAAAGATCATGAAGCTCAGATAAGCATCATGTGAAGAGATCACTTCTTTTGGAAGGCTGCTAAGTTTGTTGTTAATGAGACATTTTTCTGAGAGTTATCCAATTAATTCTCATGCTTTTTAAATAAAGAAAGGCAATAGGTTTGGGATGTAACATTGACAGATATGGTCATTAAATGATTTAAGCAAATGACCAATGATTTGATCATTATCACAAGCAACAAGAAACAATTTTAAGCCAAAAAGTTCGTAATTATATTAGGATAGAGGAGATCTAGGAGGGACCCCCAACTGAATTATATTCTCTCACAAGTGACCTGAGGTCACCTTCAGAATTTTACATAGAATTCTTTATATGACTTTTAAAATAATCAGTTAAGACTTTCTAAAAGCCATTAAATATACTCATATGATATAGCCTTTATCTATCTTTTGAAATCTTTAGAAAGGTCTGAAATGAACCTGAACTCAGATGGTTCTACTGTCATTCCATAGAAAGTAACTTTTTTCTTTCTTTCCATGACTGCAAAAGGTCAGTTTGCCTTCCAATCCCAAAGAAAGGCAATACCAAAGAATGCTCAACTACCACACGACTGCCCTCATCTCACACACTAGTAAAGTAAATCTCAAAATTCTCCAAGCCAGGCTTCAACAATACATGAACCAAGGACATCCAGATGTTCAGGCTGGTTTTAGAAAAGGCAGAGAAACCAGAGGTCAAATTGTCAACAACTGTTGGATCATCAAAAAAGCAAGAGAGTTCCAGAAAAACATGTATTTCTGCTTTACTGACTATGCCAAAGCCTTTTACTGTGTGGATCACAACAAACTGTGGAAAACTGCTGGGAACCAGCATGGGGAATTCTGCCCGTGGCAAAGGTCATGAGGAAGGGGGCCTGGCAAAAAGCAAAGGCTGAGATCAGGCCTCAGATGTACCCCTGGATTTTCCTGAGCATCTATCCCCAAAACCAGAGTCTGCCTGCTTTATTGTGCTATGCTTTCCACCTACTCTTCTGACATAACAGGGGTCTATCCCTGACCACCTTTCTCTGGAAAGAGTTAACTTAGAGCTCCAGTTAACAGTCTCCTGCATATAAAAGGAGTGTCTCAGCTCAAACCCCTCCTATGGCTCTCTAACTTTCCTGACAGTTGAGACTTTTACAACTTGTGATTGTTTACAGCCCCCCAACCACGAGAGGCATGTAGCTTAAAACATCTTAAAGATATAGAGCCTTTTCTAAACACCTCTCCAGGTCAATAGGTGCCCATATGTTACTGGAGATCAGTGGAGACATAACTCCAGAAAGGATGAAGGGATGAAGCCAAAGCAAAAACAGTACCCAGATGTGGATGTGATTAGTGATAGAAGCTAGATCTGATGCTGTAAAGATCAATATTGCATAGGAACCTGGGATGTCAGGTCCATGAATCAAGGCAAATTGAAAGTGGTCAAACAAGAGATGGCAAGAGTGAAAGTCGACATCGTAGGAATCAGGGAGCTAAAATGGACTGGAATGTGTGAATTTGCTCAGACTACCATTATATCTACTATTGTGGGCAGGAATCCCTCAGAATAAATGGAGTAGCCATCATGGTCAACAAAAGAGTCCAAAATGCAGTACTTGGATAAATCTCAAAAATGACAGAATGATCCCTGTTCATTTCCAAGGCAAACCATTCAATATCACAGTTATCCAAGTCTATGCCCCAACAAGTACACTGAAAAGCTTAAGTTGAATGGTTCTATGAAGAACTACAAGACCTTTTAGAGCTAACACCCAAACAGATGTCCTTTTCATTATAGGGGAGTGTAATACAAAAGTAGGAAGTCAAGAAACACCTGGAGTAACAGGCAAATGTGGCCTTGGAATGTGGAATGAAGCAGCACAAAGACTAATAGAATTTTGCCAAAAAAGTGCACTGGTCATAGCAAACACTCTCTTCCAACAACACAAGAGAAGACTCTACACATGGACATCACCAGATGGAAAACACCGAAATCAGATTGATTATATTCTTTGCAGCCAAAGATGGAGAAGCTCTATACTGTCAACAAAAACAAGACCAGGAGCTGACTGTGACTCACATAATGAACGCCTTATTACCAAATTTAGACTCAACTTGAAGAAAGTAGAGAAAACTGCTAGACCATTCAGGTATGACCTAAATCAAATCCCTTATGATTATACAGTGGAAGTGAGAAATAGATTTAAGGGCCTAGATCTGATAGATAGAGTGCCTGATGAATTATGGAATGAGGTTCGTGACATTGTACAGGAGACAGGGATCAAGACTATCCCCATGGAAAAGAAATGCAAAACAGCAAAATGGCTGTCTGGGGAGGCCTTACAAATAGCTGTGAAAAGAAGAGAGGCAAAAGCAAAGGAGAAAAGGAAAGATATAAGCATCTGAATGCAGATCTCCAGAGAATAGCAAGAAGAGATAAGAAAACCTTCTTCAGTGATCAATGCAAAGAAATAGAGGAAAAGAACAGAATGGGAAAGATTAGAGATCCCATCAAGAAAATTAGAGACACCAAGGGAACATTTCATGCAAAGATGGAGTCGCTAAAGGATAGAAATTGTATGGACCTAATAGAAGCAGAAGATATTAAGAAGAGGTGGCAAGAATATACAGAAGAACTGTACAAAAAAGATCTTCCCGACCCAGATAATCATGATGGTGTGATCACTCATCTAGAGTCAGACATCTTGGAATGTGAAGTCAAGAGAGCCTTAGAAAGCATCACTACGAACAAAGCTAGTGGAGGTGATGAAATTCCAGTTGAGCTATTTCAAATTCTGAAAGATGATGCTGTGAAAGTGGTGCACTCACTATGCCAACGAATTTGGAAAACTCAGCAGTGGCCACAGGACTGGAAAAGGTCAGTTTTCATTCCAATCCCAAAGAAAGGCAATGCCAAAGAATGCTCAAACGATCACACAATTGCACTCATCTCACATGCTAGTAAAGGAATGCTCAAAATTCTTCAAGCCAGACTTCAGCAATACATGAACCGTGAACTTTCTGATGTTTAAATTGGTTTTAGAAAAGGCAGAGGAACCAGAGATCAAATTGCCAACATCTGCTGGATCATGGAAAAGGCAAGAGAGTTCCAGAAAAACATCTATTTCTGCTTTGTTGACTATGCCAAAGCCTTTGACTGTGTGGATCACAATACACTGTGGAAAATTCTGAAAGAGATGGGAATAGCAGACCACCTATCCTGCCTCTTGAGAAATCTGTATGCAGGTCAGGAAGCTACAGTTAGAACAGGACATGGCACAACAGACTGGTTCCAAATAGGAAAAAAAGTACATCAAGGCTGTATATTGTCATCCTGCTTATTTTACTTATATGCAGAGTACATCATGAGAAACCCTGGACTGGAAGAAGCACAAGCTGGAATCAAGATTGCTGGGAGAAATATCAATAACCTCATATATGCTGATGAGACCACCTTTATGGCAGAAAGTGAAGAGGAAATAAAAAGCCTCTTGATGAAAGTGGAAGTGGAGAGTGAAAATGTTGGCCTATAGCTCAACGTTCAGAAAACCCAGATCATGGCATCTGGTTCTATCACTTAATGAGAAATAGATGGGGAAACAGTGAAAACAGTGTCAGACTTTATTTTGTCGGACTCCAAAACCAATGCAAATGTTGATTGCAGCCATGAAATTAAAAGATGCTTACTCCTTGGAAGATAAGTTATTACCAACCTAGATAATATGTTCAAAAGCAGAGACATTGCTGACTAAGGTCCGTCTAGTCAAGGCTGTGGTTTTTCCTGTGGTCATGTATGGATGTGAGAGTTGGACTGTGAAGAAGGCTGAGCACTGAAGAATTGATGCTTTTGAACTGTGGTGTTGGAGAAGACTCTTGAGAGTCCCTTGGACTGCAAGGAGATCCAACCAGTCCATTCTGAAGGAGATCAGCCCTGGGATTTCTTTGGAAGGAATGATGCTAAAGCTGAAACTCAAGTACTTTGGCCACCTCATGAGAAGAGTTGACTCATCGGAAAAAACTCTGATGCTGGGAGGGATTGGGGGCAGGAGGAGAAGAGGACGACAGAGGATGAGATGGCTGGATGGTGTCACTGACTCGATGGACGTGAGTCTGAGTGAACTCCGGGAGATGATGATGGACAGGAAAGCCTGGCGTGCTGCGATTCATGGGGTCGCAAAGAGTCGGACAAGACTGAGCGACTGAACTAAACTGAAGAATTATATTGGTGATGGGTTTCACTGGTGAGTCAATGACTGGTGCCAGGCCTCCATATTCTTTATCTTTTAGGCACCTGAATGTAATTTCTATATCAATGTAATTGGATATAGAAAAAGGAATATAGTATTTTTAATGTTAGCAACACTAGACTTTTGAGTTGGTGAACTTTCTCTTTGTTATAAATCATTGTATTCCTCTTTGTTATAAATCGTTGTGTCCTTGGTATGTAAGAATGTAACCTTAATTAGCACTTTCTGAGAGTTGCACCAAACTTTGGAAAGAACAACACTTTTAAGGCAAATAAGTTTTCTGGTTGACAGACCCTTGTCAGAAAAGGAATTGTAAAATATTAATATCCCTCCTGGCCAGAAGACAATGTAAATCACCTAAAATTTGTGTATACAGCTAGGTATGCAGAGAAAGCCTGGTCTCGATAAGAGTTAGTGCTGCTTATGCTGCATAACTTTCTATTATCCATTGATCTCTATGTACAACCAAACGTATAAAAAGCTTTCCTGGACAATAAAGGATGGTCCAGTTTCTCAGACCAGCTTCTTGAACTGGTTTCTTGGAAATTTGGCTCCCCACGTGTCGACTCTCTCTTTCTCCCTCTCCCTCTCTCTTCTGTTCAGGCTGGCCCCTTGGAACAGGAGCCCAAGGCGGGGCATCCTCTGCTATTCAAGTGGGTGCTGGTGGCCTATGTAAACGGTGCAAGTTCCTTGTCTTGGAACTTTACTGGTTTTCCACGTAAACCAAGTTATTCAGCATTTTTTCTCCACTAATTTTCCTACTACACTATTCTTTCCTAATCTCTCTTTATATTTCTAAATAAATAAGTTTTCCCTCACCGACTCCATCCCCGCTTCAAATTCCCTGGATCCACCAGGGCTGGACCCCGGCAGAAAACTCTGAAAGGGATGGGAATACTAGACCACCTGACCTGCCTCTTGAGAAATCTGTATGCAGGTCAGGACACAACAACTAGAACTGGACATGGAACAACGGACTGGTTCCAAATAGGAAAAGGAATAAATACATCAAGGCTGTATATTGCCAACCTGCTTATTTTACTTACATGCAGAGTACATTATGAGAAACGCTGGGCTGGAACAAGCACAAGCTGGAATCAAGATTGCCAGGAGTAATATCAATAACCTCAGATATGTAGATGACACCACCCTTGTTGCAGAAGCAGAAGAAGAACTAAAGAGCCTCTTGATGGAAATGAAAGAGGAGGGTGAAAAAGTTGACTTCAAGCTCAACATTCAGAAAACTAAGATCATGACATCTGGTCCCATCACTTTATGGCAAATAGATGGGGAAACCGTGAAAACAGTGGCCGATTTTATTTTCTTGGGCTCCAAAATTACTGCAGATGGTGACTGCAGCCATGAAATTAAAAGACGCTTACTCCTTTGAAGGAAAGCTATGACAAACTTAGACAGCATATTAAAAAGCAAACTCATTTGGTTTTTTAGAACTTGATATTCATGGGCCAATGAGCCACTGTCCTTCCTCCCACATGCTCCTGTTTTCTGTGGTGTCAAAGGGCATCTGCACATCCATCTGATGTTTCACTAGGAAGTAGAGAACAGCCAAGAGAGGGCAACACAAAAGAGAAGAATGAATGGTATGGTACAAAACGCTGTGTGGCAGTGAATACTATTAGCACCATTTTGTAAGGTTAAATGTTATTTGTTTAAAGTCTACTGTGACAAGCATGTGGAAAATAGATCAAGAATGAGTAATTTAAAAGGATTTAAAGATAAGCCCCCATAGAACCTAGCAGCATAGATGTAGAAGTGAAAAGAAAAATGAAGATGAGGATTTAAGGAAGTTAAGTCAGAAGAAAGGAATTAAAAGTGAGAAAAAGGAAACATAAGTTCTTAAATTAAAATGATTTAATAAAAGACTAAGTCCTAACAGTGATGTTTTGCTTACTCTGTGACTCCTATTATAAACCAATATAACAAATGAGCTCTCATTGACATAGTTGTTTCAGCTTTGATGTAGTATCTGTGGTATTCAGACCATTCTGTCAGATCCCACAAAATGGAAAGGCAAATACGTTCTTCTTGTACTTTACTGAATCTCCAATAGAGAGAGAGGGGGGGAAGAAGGAGCAGAGGAAGAGGAGAATGAAAATCAAAAGAGGCATGAAACATTTAGTTAATTTCTTTGCATGTTGTCACATTTTAATCCTCAGCCCAAACACACAACTAACTATGTTATAGTTGGTATTATTGAGGTATAAAAAACTGATATTAAGCTGCACAAATTTAAATTGTACAAATTGATGAGGCTGATAAACAAGCTAAATTTATATTATGAGCATATCCATCCACAGAAATTTCTTCATGTTTCTTGGTAAACCTCCTCTTGCCTCTTCTAGCAATAAATTCCCCCTTTCCTATGAAGGCAACTTCACTTCCATTTTGTCATATGGGTGCACCATTATTTTATCTGTTTACCTCTTGATGGGCATTTGGGTTATTTCAACTTTAGGACTATTATAAACAAGCTTCTATGAATGTTTCTGCATTTTCTTTCTGTGAGCATTTGCTTTCATTCTTCTTGAGTAAATACCCAGGAGTTGAATTTCTGGGTCATAGGGATCGGGCATATTGAAGTTTTTAAGAAATAGCCAGAATGTCTTCCAAAGTGGTTATTTCATTTTTCATTCTAATTAGCAATATATGAGGAGTTCTGGTTGCTTCACAGCCTGCCTATACTTGCTGTGATCAGTTCCCTCTATTTTTGCCCTTATAGTGAGTATGTAGTACTACCTCTGTGTAATATTTATTTGCATTTCTCTATGATTTATGATGCTGAGTATCTTTCCATGTGCATGTTGGCCATTTGTGTTTCTTCTTTGGTGAAGTATTTGCCCAAATATTTTGCTCACTTTTAATTGGGATGTTTGTCTTTTCTTATTAAGTTATGAGTTCTGTATATATTAAATAAAAGATTTTTAGATACAAGTCTGTGAAGACTTGAATGAACTTTTCATTTTTTGACTGTATCTTTGAAGAGCAAAAAATTTTTAAAAACTTTGAATATGTATGGCAAAACCAATATAATATTGTAGAGTAATTAGCCTCCAATTAAAATAAATTTAAATTAAAAAAAAAACTTTGAATAAAAACAACTTCCTGATTTTTTTTTCATCAGTTGGACTTTTGTATTGTATCCACTAAATCTCAAATTCACAATTACTGAAATATTCTCCACTCTAATGGCAGAAAGTGAAGAGGAACTGAAGAGCCTCTTGATGAGGGTAAAAGAGAAGAGTGAAAAAGCTGGCTTGAAACTCACCATTCAAAAAACAAGATCATGACATCTGGTCTCGTCACTTGATGGCAAATGGAAGGGGGAAAAGTGGAAGCAGTGACAGATTTTATTTTCTTTGGCTCCAAAATCAACTGTGGATGGTGACTCCAATCATGAAATTAAAAGATGCTTTCCCCTTGGAAGGAAAGCTATTACAAACTTAGACAGCATATTAAAAAGCAAAACATCATTTTGCTGACAAAGGTACATATAGTCAAATCTATAGTTTTTCCAGTAGTCATGTATGAATGTGAGAGATGGACCATAAAGAAGGATGAATGCCAAAGAACTGATGCTTTTGAATTGTGGTGCTGGATAAGACTCTTGAGAGTCCCTTGGACTGCAAGGACAGTCAATCCTAAAGGAAATAAGTCCTGAATATTCATTGGAAAGACATATGCTAAAATTAAATTTCCAATACTTTGGCGACCTGATACAAAAAGTGGACTTATTGGAAAAGATATCGATTGTGGGAAAGATTGAAGGCAATAGGAGAAGATGGTGGCAAAGGATGAGATGGTTAGATAGCATCACTGACTATCAATGGACATGAGTCTGATCAAACTCCAGGAGATAGTGAAGGACAGGGGAGCCTGGCAAGCTGCAATCCATGGGGTCTCAAAGAGCTGGATATGACTTAGCAACTGAACAACACCACCACCAACAACATAATATTGTCTTTGTTTTTCTTCAAGAAATATTGTAATTTGAGCTCTTCAATTGAGTCTAATGTCAATTTTGAGTTAATTTTTGTATACAGTGTTGTAAGGGCCAAGGTTTAGTTTTTATTTTGATGTCCATTTGTTCCAGCACCATTTATTGGAAAGATTATCTTTTCCCTATTGAATTACCTTGGTATTTTTGGTCAGTCAATCTCAATCAGTTGATGATTTCCATCTCTTGAATGATGGGATAGATAAATGTTTCTGTTTTTCTTTTGCTAAGCATAGCTTAAAACTCGGCAAAGGTAACATGATAGTTCGTTACTTGAGTTTTATTTTTGCCTCATATATCCCAGACTAAAAACTGGAGATGCTGGAAACCCAGAAACAACAACAGTTACAGAAAAAAAACACGAAAGAAAACTTTATTTCTAGGCAAAGATTTAGAACCTTGCCAGAAGAAAAACCTTTAGAAAATAAACACTCTACTGTGGCCACACACTACAAAAAATTTTTTTAAAAAAAAAGTAAGATTCCCCCCACCCCCAACCTCTCCATCACCAGCAAATATAGAATGAAGAGTCTAGGTTTCTTCACTTGCATTCCAAATACTCTTCCCCTACCAGAGTGGTGTCAGGATGGCCAAGCAGCAAGCCAGCTCACCACTCCCTCACAGTGTCAGTGGAGACCATACAGGGAGCCTAGACTTCTACTTTGACCCATCCAGTGCTGGGGAAGCAACTCTACCCCTCCGTACGGGGCTAGCATCAGAAACAGCCTAGATAAAAATCAGGACTTTCTCAGATGTTCAGTGGTATGAAGGCCACATCAACACATAGTTTCAGTGGAGGTCACAGGAGGGTCAGTAACAAGATGTCCCACTCCTTCCCAGCTAAGGATGTATGAGTAGAAGCCTGATGGCCTCTGGTACTCCCACAAATAGCCTGCAGTAAAGGATAGTCATTTCCTCAGGCGTCAGTGGAGGCCAAGTAATAAATCTGTATTTTTCTCCCATCTGACAGGAATGAGGTGGCTCCCCTTCTTCATCTGCAAAAGTGATGTCAAAGAAAGCTAGTTAAAATAGAAAGTTTAAATAAGATCCACAGTTTCATAACATGAGAACCAAAATATCCAAGTTTCAATAAACAAATCACTTATACCAAAACCCAAGAATATCCCAACAGCAGAGTAAGGAGACAGAAAAGAATCAATGAACTTGATGACAGAAGAGAAGAAATTACTCAGTATGAACAATATAGGGAAAAACAGATTGAAAAAATAAAAATAAGGCCTCATGGATATTTGAGACTATAAGAAAAATAATTTCAATCTTTGTGTCTTTAGAGTCCCAGAAGAATATAATGTGAATGGAAGAATTAATATCTGAAAATTTTGTAAACATTGAACATTATAAACATTGAGATCCATCAAATGGAGAGAATCTCAAGCAGGATAAACCCAAGTTAGTCTGTGCCGAGTCATACCATAGTAAAGCAATAGACACTGAAAAACGAGAAAGAATCTTGAAAGCAGTCAGAGAAAAATAATGCATATGTGTAGGAGGAAGACAATTCAAATATTTGAAGATTTCATTTCACATCAGAAACCACGGAAGTCAGGAGGAAGTGGTGCAACATTTTTCCTGTACTAAAAGAAAAATATTTTAAACCCAGAGTTGTATATCCAGTGAAAATATTCTGAAATGAAGGGGAAACCATTCTCATATGCATGAAAGAAGCCATCTCCATAATATAAAGTGTGAACCACTAAGTTGTGATATAGAAGCTGCAGCAAGTTATCCAGAAGATCTAGCTAAGAAAATTAATGAAGGTGGCAACACTAAACAACTGATTTTCAATGTAGATGAAACAGCTATCTACTGGAAGAAGATGTCATCTAAAATTCATAGTTAGAGAGGAGAAGTCAATGCCTGACATCCAAGCTCCAAAGGACAGGCTGACTCTCTTGTTAGGGGCTAAAGTATCTGGTGACTTAAACTTAAAGCCAATGTTCATTTATCATTCTGGAAGTCCTGGGACCCTTAAGAATTATGCTGAATCTACTCTGCTAACTTGGCCTATGTGCTCTAAATGGGACAACAAAACTCAGATAACAACACATCTGTTTACAATATGGTTTACTGAGTATTTTAAGCCCACTGTTGAGAATTACTGTTCAGTAAAAAAGATCCCTTTGAAAATATTACTGCTCATCAACAGTGCACCTAGTCACCCAAGAATGCTGATGGAGATGTACAATGAGATGAATGTTATTTTCATGCCTGCTAACACAATATCTATTCTGCAGCCCATTATTCAAAAAGTAATTTCAACGTTCAAGTCTTATTATTTGAGAAATACATCTCATAATGCTGTAGCTGCTGTAGACGGTGGATCTGGGCAAAGTCTATTGAAAATTTCTAGAAAGGGCTCATCATTCTAAATGCCATTAAGAATATTTGTGATTCATTGGAAGAGGTCAAAATATCAACATTAACAGGAGTTTGGAAGAAGTTGATTCCTACCCTCATGGAAGACTTTGAGGGGATCAAGACCTCAGGGGAGGAAGTAACTGCAGATATGGTGGAAAAGAAAAGAACTAGAATTAGAAGTGGCGCCTGAAGATGTGACTGAATTGCTACAATCTAAAGATAAAATTTTAATTTTCTTCTTATGGATGAGCAAAGAAAGTGATTTCTTGAAATAGAATTTTCTTCTGATGAGGATGCTGTAAAGTCAACGGAATGACAACAAAAGCTTTAGAACATTACCTAAAATCAGTTGACAAAACAGCAACAGATGTTGAGACGATTGACTCCAATTTTGAAAGGAGTCCCATTGTGGATAAAATGCTATCAGACAGTATGGCATGCTCCAAAGAAATCATTTGTGCAACAGACTTCACTATTATCTTATTTTAAGAAATTGTCACAGCTACCCACACCTTCAGCTGCCACCACCCTGATCAGTCTGCAGCCATAACATCAAGGTAAGATCCTCCACCATTAAAAAAATTATGACTTGCTTGAGGCTCAGATGGTTAGTACATTTTAGCAATACAATATTTTAAAATATGTGTGTATATATATATAAATGTGTGTGTGTATATATATACATTTTTTAGACATAATGCTATTGTGCACTTAAGTGACTGCAGAATAGCATAAGCACAACTTTTGTATGTGCTGGGAAAACAGAAATATTCATATGACTACCTTTTCTGCAATACTGGTTGTATTCAGTCTGGAACTGAAGTGTAGCTGTATGCTTTCTGACCGCAAGAGAACAGAACTATAAATCAATAACAGAGAGGTAACAGGAAAACCTCAAGACCTAAGAAAAAAAAACCTAGTACACTCCTCAATATTCTACTGTCTAAAGAGGAAATTTCAGACTTCCCTGAAGTTGTGACTGAATTGCTATAATATAAAGATAAAATTTTAATTTTCTTCTTATGAATGAGCAGAGAAAGTGATTTCTTGAAATAGAATTTACTTCTGATGAGGATGCTGTGAAGTCAATAGAATGACAACAAAAGCTTTAGAATATTACCTAGAATTAGTTGACAAAACAGCAACAGATGTTGAGACGATTGGACCAGTGGATGGATGGAAAGCAAGATGAAAAACAAAGAAAATCTCAAATTCATTGAACGAATCTCTTAGACTAGCATTTTCACATATTTCTGCCTGTCAATGCATAGGTTGGTTTCCTGGTCTGGGAAGATTCCACATGCTGTGGAGCAACTAAGCCTGTGCGCCATGACTGCTGAGCCCATGCACCCTAGAGCCAGTGCTCTACAAGAGAAGCCACCACAATGAGAAACCCATGCACCACAACTACAGAGTAGCCCCATTTGCTGGGTGCAACTAGAGAAAAGCCTGTATGCAGCAAGGAAGACCAAGTGCAGCCAAAACTAAATAAATAAATATTTTATAAAAGAAGACATTTCATAGAAATTTTAGAAATACATTGAACTTAATATAAATGTTGGAGAAGGAAATGGCAACCCACTCCAGTATTCTTGCCTGGAGAATCCCAGGCAATCCCCTCTGGACAGAGGAGCCTGGTGGTCTACAGTCCATGGGGTCGCAAGAGTCATACATGCCTTAGCAAATAAATGAAATGAATAAAAGTGAAAATAGAACACATGAAAATCTGTGAAACTCAGCTATTCAGCAAGAGAGAAATTTATATCACTAAATACTTTAAGAGGAAAAGTCAAATCATTAATGTAACCTCTCACCTTAAGAAATCACAAAAAGGCCAATTTAAGCTCAAAATAAGCAGAAGTACTATTCATGGGGTTCTCAAGGCAAGAATACTGAAGTGGTTTGCCATTCCCTTCTCCAATAAACCACATTCTGTCAGACTTCACCACCATGACCTGTCCATCTTGGGGGGCCCCATACGGCATGGATTAATTTCATTGAGTTAGACAAGGCTGTGGTCCATGTGATCAGATTGACTAGTTGTCTGTGATTGCGGTTTCAGTCTGTCTGACCTCTGATGCCCTCTCTCAGCGCCTGATATCTTACTTGGGCTTCTCTTACCCTGGACGTGGGGTATGTCTTCACGGCTGCTCCAGCAAAGTGCAGCCGCTGCTCCTTACCTGGGATGAGGGGTATCTCCACTCGGCTGCTGCCCCTGAAGTTTGGAAAACTCAGCATTGGCCATGGAAAAAGTCATTTTTCTTTCCAATCCCAAGAAAGGCAATGCCAAAGAATGTTCAAACTAATGCACAATCACACTCATCTCACACACTAGTAAAGTAATGCTCAAAATTCTCCAAGCCAGGCTTCAGCAATATGTAAACCATGAACTTCCAGATGTTCCAGCTGGTTTCAGAAAAGGCAGAGGAACCAGAGATCAAATTGCCAGCATCTGCTGGATCATGAAGAAAGCAAGAGAGTTCCAGGAAAACATCTCTTTCTGCTTTATTTACTATACCAAAGCCTTTGACTGTGTGGATCACAACAAACTGTGGAAAATTCTGAAAGAGATGTGAATATCAGACCACCTGACCTGCCTCTTGAGAAATCTGTATGCAGGTCAGGAAGCAACAGTTAGAACTAGACATGGAACAACAGACTGGTTCCAAACAGGAAAAGGAGTACATCAAGGCTGTATATTGTCATCCTGTTTATTTAACTTATATTCAGAATACATCATGAGAAATGCTGGGCTGGAAGAAGCACAAGCTGGAATCAAGATTGCCAGGAGAAATGTCAATAACCTCAGATATGTAGATGACACCACCCTTACAGCATAAAGTGAAGAAGAACTAAAGAGCCTCTTGATGAAAGGGAAAGAGGAGAGTGTAAAAGTTGGCTTAAATCTCAACATTCAGAAAACGAAGATCATGGCATCTGGTCCCATCACTTCATGGCAAATAGATGGGAAGACAGTGTCAGACTTTATTTTTTCTGGGCTCCAAAATCACTGCAGATGGTGATTGCAGCCATGAAATTAAAAGACACTTACTCCTTGGAAGGAAAGTTATGACCAACTGATGCTGTAAAGTCAACGGAATGACAACAAAAGCTTTAGAACATTACCTAAAATCAGTTGACAAAACAGCAACAGATGTTGAGACGATTGACTCCAATTTTGAAAGGAGTCCCATTGTGGATAAAATGCTATCAGACAGTATGGCATGCTCCAAAGAAATCATTTGTGCAACAGACTTCACTATTATCTTATTTTAAGAAATTGTCACAGCTACCCACACCTTCAGCTGCCACCACCCTGATCAGTCTGCAGCCATAACATCAAGGTAAGATCCTCCACCATTAAAAAAATTATGACTTGCTTGAGGCTCAGATGGTTAGTACATTTTAGCAATACAATATTTTAAAATATGTGTGTATATATATATAAATGTGTGTGTGTATATATATACATTTTTTAGACATAATGCTATTGTGCACTTAAGTGACTGCAGAATAGCATAAGCACAACTTTTGTATGTGCTGGGAAAACAGAAATATTCATATGACTACCTTTTCTGCAATACTGGTTGTATTCAGTCTGGAACTGAAGTGTAGCTGTATGCTTTCTGACCGCAAGAGAACAGAACTATAAATCAATAACAGAGAGGTAACAGGAAAACCTCAAGACCTAAGAAAAAAAAACCTAGTACACTCCTCAATATTCTACTGTCTAAAGAGGAAATTTCAGACTTCCCTGAAGTTGTGACTGAATTGCTATAATATAAAGATAAAATTTTAATTTTCTTCTTATGAATGAGCAGAGAAAGTGATTTCTTGAAATAGAATTTACTTCTGATGAGGATGCTGTGAAGTCAATAGAATGACAACAAAAGCTTTAGAATATTACCTAGAATTAGTTGACAAAACAGCAACAGATGTTGAGACGATTGGACCAGTGGATGGATGGAAAGCAAGATGAAAAACAAAGAAAATCTCAAATTCATTGAACGAATCTCTTAGACTAGCATTTTCACATATTTCTGCCTGTCAATGCATAGGTTGGTTTCCTGGTCTGGGAAGATTCCACATGCTGTGGAGCAACTAAGCCTGTGCGCCATGACTGCTGAGCCCATGCACCCTAGAGCCAGTGCTCTACAAGAGAAGCCACCACAATGAGAAACCCATGCACCACAACTACAGAGTAGCCCCATTTGCTGGGTGCAACTAGAGAAAAGCCTGTATGCAGCAAGGAAGACCAAGTGCAGCCAAAACTAAATAAATAAATATTTTATAAAAGAAGACATTTCATAGAAATTTTAGAAATACATTGAACTTAATATAAATGTTGGAGAAGGAAATGGCAACCCACTCCAGTATTCTTGCCTGGAGAATCCCAGGCAATCCCCTCTGGACAGAGGAGCCTGGTGGTCTACAGTCCATGGGGTCGCAAGAGTCATACATGCCTTAGCAAATAAATGAAATGAATAAAAGTGAAAATAGAACACATGAAAATCTGTGAAACTCAGCTATTCAGCAAGAGAGAAATTTATATCACTAAATACTTTAAGAGGAAAAGTCAAATCATTAATGTAACCTCTCACCTTAAGAAATCACAAAAAGGCCAATTTAAGCTCAAAATAAGCAGAAGTACTATTCATGGGGTTCTCAAGGCAAGAATACTGAAGTGGTTTGCCATTCCCTTCTCCAATAAACCACATTCTGTCAGACTTCACCACCATGACCTGTCCATCTTGGGGGGCCCCATACGGCATGGATTAATTTCATTGAGTTAGACAAGGCTGTGGTCCATGTGATCAGATTGACTAGTTGTCTGTGATTGCGGTTTCAGTCTGTCTGACCTCTGATGCCCTCTCTCAGCGCCTGATATCTTACTTGGGCTTCTCTTACCCTGGACGTGGGGTATGTCTTCACGGCTGCTCCAGCAAAGTGCAGCCGCTGCTCCTTACCTGGGATGAGGGGTATCTCCACTCGGCTGCTGCCCCTGAAGTTTGGAAAACTCAGCATTGGCCATGGAAAAAGTCATTTTTCTTTCCAATCCCAAGAAAGGCAATGCCAAAGAATGTTCAAACTAATGCACAATCACACTCATCTCACACACTAGTAAAGTAATGCTCAAAATTCTCCAAGCCAGGCTTCAGCAATATGTAAACCATGAACTTCCAGATGTTCCAGCTGGTTTCAGAAAAGGCAGAGGAACCAGAGATCAAATTGCCAGCATCTGCTGGATCATGAAGAAAGCAAGAGAGTTCCAGGAAAACATCTCTTTCTGCTTTATTTACTATACCAAAGCCTTTGACTGTGTGGATCACAACAAACTGTGGAAAATTCTGAAAGAGATGTGAATATCAGACCACCTGACCTGCCTCTTGAGAAATCTGTATGCAGGTCAGGAAGCAACAGTTAGAACTAGACATGGAACAACAGACTGGTTCCAAACAGGAAAAGGAGTACATCAAGGCTGTATATTGTCATCCTGTTTATTTAACTTATATTCAGAATACATCATGAGAAATGCTGGGCTGGAAGAAGCACAAGCTGGAATCAAGATTGCCAGGAGAAATGTCAATAACCTCAGATATGTAGATGACACCACCCTTACAGCATAAAGTGAAGAAGAACTAAAGAGCCTCTTGATGAAAGGGAAAGAGGAGAGTGTAAAAGTTGGCTTAAATCTCAACATTCAGAAAACGAAGATCATGGCATCTGGTCCCATCACTTCATGGCAAATAGATGGGAAGACAGTGTCAGACTTTATTTTTTCTGGGCTCCAAAATCACTGCAGATGGTGATTGCAGCCATGAAATTAAAAGACACTTACTCCTTGGAAGGAAAGTTATGACCAACCTAGACAGCATAGTAAAAAGCAGAGACATTGCTTTGCCAACAAAGATCCATCTAGTCAAGGCTATGATTTTTCCAATAGTCATGTATGGATGTGATAGTTGTACTATAAAGAAGGTTGAGAGCTAAAGAATTGATGGTTTTAAACTGTGGTGTTGGAGAAGACTCTTGAGAGTCCCTTGGACTGCAAGGAGATCCAACCAGTCGATCCTAAAGGAGACCAGTCCTGGGTGTTCTTTGGAAGGACTGATGTTGAAGCTGAAAGTCCAATACTTTGGCCAACTCATGCTTTGGTGAGCATCAAAGAGGTGACTCATTTGAAAAGACCCTGATTCTGGGAAGGATCGAGGGCAGGAAGTGAAGGGGATGACAGAGGATGAGATGGTTAGATGACATCACCAACTCAATGGACATAGATGATGAACTGGGCAATGATGGACAGGGTGGCCTGGAGTGCTGCAGTTCATGGGGTCACAAAGAGTAGGACACAACTGAGCAACTGAACTGAACTGAAGCAGAAGTAGAAAATAATAAAGATAAAAGAAGACATCAATAAAATTAAAACAGGAAAACTGGGAAAATCAAAAGAACCAAAATCTGATACAGACCATATGAAACTACCACAACTTACCCAAAGTGAAGTAATTATTTGAATAGCCTTATTATAGAGTCAGACATGACTAAAGTGACTTAGCATGGATGCATGCATTGGAGAAGGAAATGGCAATCCACTCCAGGATTCTTGCCATGAGAATCTGAGGGACAGAGGAGCCTGGTGGGCTGCTGTCTATGGGGTTGCACAGAGTTGAACACGACTGAAATGACTTAGCAGCAGCAGCATTGTTATTAAGAATAGTAAGCATAATTTTCAGTTCAGTTCAGTTGCTCAGTCATGTCTGACTCTTTGTGACCCCATAAACTGCAGTATCCCAGGCTTCTCTGTCCATCACCACCTCTTGGAGTTCACCCAAACCCATGTTCATCGAGTCATTAACACCATCAAGCCATCTCATCCTTTGTCATCCCCTTCTCGTCCTGCCCTCAACCCCTCCCAGCATCAGGGTCTTTCCCAAAGAGTCAGTTCTTCGCATCATGTGGCCAAAGTATTGGAGCATCAGCTTCAGCATCAGTCCTTCCAATGAACATTCAGGAATGATTTCCTTTAGGATGAACTGGTTGGATCTCCTTGCAGTCCAAGGCACTCTCAAGAGTCTTCTCCAGCACCACAGTTTAAAACCATCAGTTCTTCGGTGCTTAGCTTTCTTTATAGTCCAACTCTCACATCCATACCTGATTACTGGAAAAACCATAGCTTTGATTAGACGGACATTTGTTAGCAAAGTAATGTCTTTTCTTTTTAATATGCTGTCTCTGTTGGTCATAGCTTTTCTTTCAAGGAGCAAGCATATTTTAATTTCATGGCTGCAGTCACCATCTACAATGATTTTGGAGCCCAAGAAAATAAAGACTGTCACTCTTTCGTCATCTATTTACCATGAAGTGATGGGACCTGATGCCATGATCTTTGTTGTTTTGAATGTTGAGTTGGCATTAAGCCAACTTTTTCACTCTCCTCTTTCCCTTTCATCAAGAGGCTCTTTAGTTCTTCAATTTCTGCCATAAGGGTGGTGTCATCTGCATATCTGAGGTTATTGATATTTCTCCCAGTAATCTTGATTTCAGCTTGTGCTTCATCCAGCCCAGCATTTCTCATGATGTACTCTGAATATAAGTTAAATACGCAGGTGACAATATACAGTGTTGATGCATTCCTTTTCCTATTTGGAACCAGTCTGTTGTTCCATGTCCAGTTCTAACTGTTGCTTCTTGACCTGCATACAAATTTCTCAGGAGGCAGGTAAGGTGGTCTGGTATTTCTATCCCTTGAAGAATTTTCCATAGTTTGTTGTGATCTACACAGTCAAAGGCTTTAGCGTAATCAATAAAGCATAAGTAGGTGTTTTTCTGGAATTCTCTTGCTTTTTCTCATAATTTCAATGTCCCCAAAACAAATTTATAGGTACAGATTATTTCACTGCATAATTCTACTGAAAACTTAATAAACAAATAATACCAGTTCTACACAATATTTTTTAGAAACTTTGTTAGCTTATATTATAAAGCCAGTATTGACTTGCTACCAAAACCAAGCAAATACAGCTCAAAAAGAAAGTTATGGGCCTATAATCTTCATGAATATAGACATAAAAATTCTTTTTAAATTATCAAATGTATTTCAGCAATATATAAAATCATTATAAGCCATAACCAAGAGGGAGTTATTCCAGTGATGCAAGGTTTGTTCAATATTTGAAAATTATCATATTAATAAAGAAAAATCACATGATCATGTCAATTCAGGCAAAAAAGCATCTGACAAAATTCAATACTCTTGTTTGTTACAAACCCTTGCAAATATAGGGATAGAGGGGAACTTCTTCAACTTATTAAAAATCATCTACAAAATGTTGCAACTAATATCATCTGCAATGATGAATACTGAATTCTTTTTCTAAGGTTGAGAACAAAGTAAAGATGTTCAGTCTTGCCACTGCTGTTCAGCATAGTACTCAAAGTTCTAGCCAGCTCAGTAAAGCAAGAACAAGAAATTAAAGCTATGCACATCAGAAAGGGAGAAATAAAACTGTTCTTCTTGTGTAAGACATTGTCTATATTGTGAATCTCAAAGAATATACTAAACAGTCCTAGAACTGAGTTCAGCGAAGTTGTAGGGTATTGCAAACATAAATTGATGAACAGAAATTCTTAAAATTTATTTTTTTAAATCTGGGAAATACCTTGTTAAAAATATGAGAAGATGAAGTAAAGACCGGAGAATGTATTCCCAAATCATGTATATGACAAGAGAATCATATCTAGAATATTTAAAATGCAATACTGAAAGACAAAGAAACCAGTCAGGAAATGAGCAAAAGACCTGAAAAGACGTTTCACTTAAAAAGACATACAGATATATAGAGATGGCAAATAAGCACATAAGATGTTCAACATCATAAACTATTAGGAGCTTCCCTGATTGCTCAGCTGGTAAAGAATCCGCCTGGAACACAGGAGACCCCAGTTCGATTCCTGGGTCAGAAAGATCCTCTGGAGAAGGAATAGGCTACCCACACCAGCATTCTTGGGCTCCCCTTGTAGATCAGCTGGTAAAGAATCTGCCTGCAATGCAGCAGACCTGGTTTCGATCCCTAGGTTGGGAAGATCCCCTGGAGAAGGGGAAGTTTACCCACTGCAGTATTCTGGCCTGGAGAATTCAGTCCATGGGGGTCACAAAGAGTTTGACATGGCTGAGCAACTTTCACTTTCATCATAAGCTATTAGGGAAATGGAAATTAAGATCACAATTAGATATCAGTACATACTTATTGGGCTTCCCAGTTGGCACTAGTAGTAAAGGATCTGTCTGCCAATCCAGGAGACACAGGGGAGCTGGGTTTGATCCTTGTGTTGGGAAGATCCCTGGAGGAGGGCATGGCAAACCACTGCAGTATTCTTGCCTGGTTGAGTCCCATGGACAGAAGAGCCTGGTGAGCTATAGTCCATGGGGTAGCAAAGAACTGGGCACAACTGAAGCAGCTTAGCATGCATGCACATACATACCTATTAGAACAGCTAAAGTAAGGTGGGGGGGGGAGTGACAATACCAAACCCTGCAATTTATGCAGAGAAACTGAATTTCTCATATGTTGCTGGTAGAAATGCAAGATAGTACAACTACTATGGAAAACACTTTGACAATTTCTTTTAAAAATTGATATATACTACCATACAACTCAGGATTTATCTCACAGGATTAGAGATATATTTGCACAAAAATCTGCACATAATTGTTCTTAGCAATATTACTATATTGTAATAGCCCCAATTTGACAACAATCAAAATATTTCTAATGGATGAATAGCTAAACAAATTAGAGTAAGTCCATACTATGGAATACTACTTAGCAATAAATGGAATGAATTATTGATATAACTTGGATATATATCAAGCACATTGTGCTGAGTAAAAAAAAGCCAACATCAAAANTAAGGGTGGTGTCATCTGCATATCTGAGGTTATTGATATTTCTCCCAGTAATCTTGATTTCAGCTTGTGCTTCATCCAGCCCAGCATTTCTCATGATGTACTCTGAATATAAGTTAAATACGCAGGTGACAATATACAGTGTTGATGCATTCCTTTTCCTATTTGGAACCAGTCTGTTGTTCCATGTCCAGTTCTAACTGTTGCTTCTTGACCTGCATACAAATTTCTCAGGAGGCAGGTAAGGTGGTCTGGTATTTCTATCCCTTGAAGAATTTTCCATAGTTTGTTGTGATCTACACAGTCAAAGGCTTTAGCGTAATCAATAAAGCATAAGTAGGTGTTTTTCTGGAATTCTCTTGCTTTTTCTCATAATTTCAATGTCCCCAAAACAAATTTATAGGTACAGATTATTTCACTGCATAATTCTACTGAAAACTTAATAAACAAATAATACCAGTTCTACACAATATTTTTTAGAAACTTTGTTAGCTTATATTATAAAGCCAGTATTGACTTGCTACCAAAACCAAGCAAATACAGCTCAAAAAGAAAGTTATGGGCCTATAATCTTCATGAATATAGACATAAAAATTCTTTTTAAATTATCAAATGTATTTCAGCAATATATAAAATCATTATAAGCCATAACCAAGAGGGAGTTATTCCAGTGATGCAAGGTTTGTTCAATATTTGAAAATTATCATATTAATAAAGAAAAATCACATGATCATGTCAATTCAGGCAAAAAAGCATCTGACAAAATTCAATACTCTTGTTTGTTACAAACCCTTGCAAATATAGGGATAGAGGGGAACTTCTTCAACTTATTAAAAATCATCTACAAAATGTTGCAACTAATATCATCTGCAATGATGAATACTGAATTCTTTTTCTAAGGTTGAGAACAAAGTAAAGATGTTCAGTCTTGCCACTGCTGTTCAGCATAGTACTCAAAGTTCTAGCCAGCTCAGTAAAGCAAGAACAAGAAATTAAAGCTATGCACATCAGAAAGGGAGAAATAAAACTGTTCTTCTTGTGTAAGACATTGTCTATATTGTGAATCTCAAAGAATATACTAAACAGTCCTAGAACTGAGTTCAGCGAAGTTGTAGGGTATTGCAAACATAAATTGATGAACAGAAATTCTTAAAATTTATTTTTTTAAATCTGGGAAATACCTTGTTAAAAATATGAGAAGATGAAGTAAAGACCGGAGAATGTATTCCCAAATCATGTATATGACAAGAGAATCATATCTAGAATATTTAAAATGCAATACTGAAAGACAAAGAAACCAGTCAGGAAATGAGCAAAAGACCTGAAAAGACGTTTCACTTAAAAAGACATACAGATATATAGAGATGGCAAATAAGCACATAAGATGTTCAACATCATAAACTATTAGGAGCTTCCCTGATTGCTCAGCTGGTAAAGAATCCGCCTGGAACACAGGAGACCCCAGTTCGATTCCTGGGTCAGAAAGATCCTCTGGAGAAGGAATAGGCTACCCACACCAGCATTCTTGGGCTCCCCTTGTAGATCAGCTGGTAAAGAATCTGCCTGCAATGCAGCAGACCTGGTTTCGATCCCTAGGTTGGGAAGATCCCCTGGAGAAGGGGAAGTTTACCCACTGCAGTATTCTGGCCTGGAGAATTCAGTCCATGGGGGTCACAAAGAGTTTGACATGGCTGAGCAACTTTCACTTTCATCATAAGCTATTAGGGAAATGGAAATTAAGATCACAATTAGATATCAGTACATACTTATTGGGCTTCCCAGTTGGCACTAGTAGTAAAGGATCTGTCTGCCAATCCAGGAGACACAGGGGAGCTGGGTTTGATCCTTGTGTTGGGAAGATCCCTGGAGGAGGGCATGGCAAACCACTGCAGTATTCTTGCCTGGTTGAGTCCCATGGACAGAAGAGCCTGGTGAGCTATAGTCCATGGGGTAGCAAAGAACTGGGCACAACTGAAGCAGCTTAGCATGCATGCACATACATACCTATTAGAACAGCTAAAGTAAGGTGGGGGGGGGAGTGACAATACCAAACCCTGCAATTTATGCAGAGAAACTGAATTTCTCATATGTTGCTGGTAGAAATGCAAGATAGTACAACTACTATGGAAAACACTTTGACAATTTCTTTTAAAAATTGATATATACTACCATACAACTCAGGATTTATCTCACAGGATTAGAGATATATTTGCACAAAAATCTGCACATAATTGTTCTTAGCAATATTACTATATTGTAATAGCCCCAATTTGACAACAATCAAAATATTTCTAATGGATGAATAGCTAAACAAATTAGAGTAAGTCCATACTATGGAATACTACTTAGCAATAAATGGAATGAATTATTGATATAACTTGGATATATATCAAGCACATTGTGCTGAGTAAAAAAAAGCCAACATCAAAAGGTTACATACCATATAGCACCATTTATTAATATATCACATTCTTGAAAAGAGAGCAAATTATAGAGATAGCAATCAAACTACAGGTGAGCAAAATGTAGGAAAAAAATTATCTTGGTAGTAATGGGAAAATTCTGTCTCTTGTATGTGATAATGGTTATAGAAATGCACATATGCAGTAAAACAACATGGATTATATGCTCATATCATATCAATGTCAAATTCTTGGACTTTTTTTTTACACTGTAATCACGTAAGATATGACCATTTGGGGAAACTGGGTTAATGGTACATGAGATGTTTGTACTGCCTTTGCAACAGGGTACAAATTTTAGCTAAACAATGAATAAGTTCTGAGCAACTATAGTTGATAACACTGTATTGTATAATTGAAATTCCCCCAGGGAGTAGAATTCACTCTTCTCACCAAAGACATATAGAGATGGATGTGTCAACTAAGCACATAGTTGAATCCTTTCATAGTTGAATCCTTTCATAATGCATACATGCACTGAAAAATTACAATATACATTTTAAATATCTTATAACAGTATTTGCCAATTATATCTCAGTAAAGCCAGTAAAGCTAAAAGTACATAGAAACAAGCAACACTGCATTATAAAATTAGAAAGTTATGCAATAAAAAATCAAAGATACCAACATTATGGAATTTAAAATATCATGATAACAACTTTTCAAGAGATTTTAATTTAATTGTTGACATTAAACTAATTAACTAAGGGTATAAATTGTAGCAAAAAAAATATATAGCCTTTTTTGTTGTTAGCAAAATTTTTCTATAGAGTTGATAGGTTTATATTATACAGTTTACATCAAGGAAAGACCACTTTTATTTTTCCACTTGTGGCTTTCTGCTTTAATTTTGGATTATTCTTAATTTGTATATGCTTCTCACTTTACTGGATTAAAAAATACAAAATAAAGTAAGTAAAATAAAACTCTAATTCTACATTTAAATAAAAGGCAGATTGTTCAAAAAAAGTAAATCAGACTCAGCTCTCTGTTCCACCACCATCCTGACCCACTGAATTAGCAGAGACTCAGGAACTGCTTCACTAATTAAAGTCTGAGAAGCACTATGCTCATTGTTCAATGTGTCATTTCTATCAATTCCATATTCACTGTATATGACACTATACATGAGATAGAGTTAGTATATTAAAGTATGAATGAAAGTCACTTGGAACAGCAGATCTTGGGGAAAAAAAACGGAGATGGTTTGAAATTTTATATTTTTGGATACTTGTGTAAGTGAAGTGGACAAGCTCAGTCATGTCTGACTCTTTGCGACCCCATAGACTGTAGCCTACTATGCTCCTCTGTCCATGGGATTTTCCAAGCAAAAGTACTGGAGTGGGTTGCCATTTCCTTCTCCAGAGGATCTTCCTGACCCAGGGACCAAATCCAGGTTTCCCACACTGTAGGCAGACATTTTATTGTCTGAGCCACCAGGGAAGTCCAAGAATGTTCAAACTACCACACAGTTGCTTTCATCTCACACGCTAGTAAAGTAATGCTTAAAATTCTCCAAGCCAGGCTTCAGCAATACATGAACCGTGAACTTCCTGATGTTCAAGCTGGTTTTAGAAAAAGCAGAGGAACCAGAGATCAAATTGCCAACATCCACTGGATCATCGAAAAAGCAACCAAGTTCCAGAAAAACATCACTATCTGCTTTATTGACTATGCCAAAGCCTTTGACTGTGTGGATCACAATAAACTGTGGAAAATTCTGAAAGAGATGGGAATACCAGATCACCTGACCTGCCTCTTGAGAAACTTATATGCAAGTCAGGAAAAAATAATTAGAACTGGACATAGAACAACAGACTGGTTCCAAATAGGAAAAGGAGTATGTCAAGGCTGTATATTGTCACCCTGCTTATTTAACTTCTATGCAGAGTACATCATGAGAAACGTTGGACTGGAAGAAACACAAACTGGAATCAAGATTGCCGGGAGAAATATCAGTCACCTCAGATATGCATATGACGCCACCCTTATGGCAGGAAGTGAAGAGGAGCTCAATAGCTTCTTGATGAAAGTGAAAGAGGAGAGCAAAAAAGTTGGCTTAAAACTCAACATTCAGAAAAAGAAGATCATGGTATCCAGTCCCATCACTTCTTGGAAATAGATGGAGAAACAGTGGAAACAGTGTCAGACTTTATTTTGGGGGCTCCAAAACCACTGCAGATGATGACTGCAGCCATGAAATTAGAAGACGCTTACTCCTTGGAAGAAAAGTTAGGACCAACCTAGATAGTATATTCAAAAGCAGAGACATTACTTTGCCGACTAAGTTTCGTCTAGTCAAGGCTATGGTTTTTCCTGTGGTCATGTATAGATGTGAGAGTTGGACTGTGAAGAAGTCTGAGGGCCAAAGAATTGATGCTTTTGAACTGTGGTGTTGGAGAAGACTCTTGAGAGTCTCTTGGANATATGCTTCTCACTTTACTGGATTAAAAAATACAAAATAAAGTAAGTAAAATAAAACTCTAATTCTACATTTAAATAAAAGGCAGATTGTTCAAAAAAAGTAAATCAGACTCAGCTCTCTGTTCCACCACCATCCTGACCCACTGAATTAGCAGAGACTCAGGAACTGCTTCACTAATTAAAGTCTGAGAAGCACTATGCTCATTGTTCAATGTGTCATTTCTATCAATTCCATATTCACTGTATATGACACTATACATGAGATAGAGTTAGTATATTAAAGTATGAATGAAAGTCACTTGGAACAGCAGATCTTGGGGAAAAAAAACGGAGATGGTTTGAAATTTTATATTTTTGGATACTTGTGTAAGTGAAGTGGACAAGCTCAGTCATGTCTGACTCTTTGCGACCCCATAGACTGTAGCCTACTATGCTCCTCTGTCCATGGGATTTTCCAAGCAAAAGTACTGGAGTGGGTTGCCATTTCCTTCTCCAGAGGATCTTCCTGACCCAGGGACCAAATCCAGGTTTCCCACACTGTAGGCAGACATTTTATTGTCTGAGCCACCAGGGAAGTCCAAGAATGTTCAAACTACCACACAGTTGCTTTCATCTCACACGCTAGTAAAGTAATGCTTAAAATTCTCCAAGCCAGGCTTCAGCAATACATGAACCGTGAACTTCCTGATGTTCAAGCTGGTTTTAGAAAAAGCAGAGGAACCAGAGATCAAATTGCCAACATCCACTGGATCATCGAAAAAGCAACCAAGTTCCAGAAAAACATCACTATCTGCTTTATTGACTATGCCAAAGCCTTTGACTGTGTGGATCACAATAAACTGTGGAAAATTCTGAAAGAGATGGGAATACCAGATCACCTGACCTGCCTCTTGAGAAACTTATATGCAAGTCAGGAAAAAATAATTAGAACTGGACATAGAACAACAGACTGGTTCCAAATAGGAAAAGGAGTATGTCAAGGCTGTATATTGTCACCCTGCTTATTTAACTTCTATGCAGAGTACATCATGAGAAACGTTGGACTGGAAGAAACACAAACTGGAATCAAGATTGCCGGGAGAAATATCAGTCACCTCAGATATGCATATGACGCCACCCTTATGGCAGGAAGTGAAGAGGAGCTCAATAGCTTCTTGATGAAAGTGAAAGAGGAGAGCAAAAAAGTTGGCTTAAAACTCAACATTCAGAAAAAGAAGATCATGGTATCCAGTCCCATCACTTCTTGGAAATAGATGGAGAAACAGTGGAAACAGTGTCAGACTTTATTTTGGGGGCTCCAAAACCACTGCAGATGATGACTGCAGCCATGAAATTAGAAGACGCTTACTCCTTGGAAGAAAAGTTAGGACCAACCTAGATAGTATATTCAAAAGCAGAGACATTACTTTGCCGACTAAGTTTCGTCTAGTCAAGGCTATGGTTTTTCCTGTGGTCATGTATAGATGTGAGAGTTGGACTGTGAAGAAGTCTGAGGGCCAAAGAATTGATGCTTTTGAACTGTGGTGTTGGAGAAGACTCTTGAGAGTCTCTTGGATTGCAAGGAGATCCAACCAGTCCTTTCTGAAGATCAACCCTGAGATTTCTTTGGAAGGAATGATGCTAAAGCTGAAACTCCAGTACTTTGGCCACCTCATGCGAAGAGCTGACTCACTGGAAAAGACTCTGAAGCTGGGAGGGATTGGGGGCAGGAAGAGAAGGGGACAACCGAGGATGAGATAGCTAGATGGCATCATGGACTCGATGAACGTGAGCTTGAGTGAACTCCGGGAGATGGGACTCAACCTGGAGACCTGGTGTGCTGTGATTCATGGGGTCGAAGGAGTTGGACACGACTGAGCAACTGAACTGAACTGAACTGAAATTAGGGGCTAGGCTTAACTTAGAGTCACTGATGTGCCCAGCACAGTGTCAGACACTCCACAAGTGACTCATAGATGTTGGCGCATTCCTCTTTCCCTTTCTATCTAGGGCTAAATCCTAGCTAAATCACTGCAGTCAACTCTTAACAGAAGTGACCAAAATTAGTGAAATTTCAATTTCACAGATTCAAATCTTTCACTACCTGGTAAGCAATTTGAAGTGACCCATAACACTAATCCAACTATCTCTGAAATTTCTATTTGTGTTGGAAGCACATTACATGACAGAAGACACTTAGAGCAAACTTATTCCTCTAATTTTGCTTCTTTGGTATCCTAATTTTAGAAGTCTGCATCTCCTAAGCCTGCAAAATCAGTGGGCTGATTTTCTTAACCACTGTTCAGAAAAAGAACAGTAAGAAGGGAAAAGGAATGATGATTCCCCATTTTATGGATCATTCCTAATTTTTGACTCGCATAAGTCAAAAGCTGACTGAATTTGATATAAGTGCTTGACTAAATCTTGTTTTGTAAAGAGGTCTCGGTGACATTCTTTGCTAGTGGGAGTTAAGAATTGGGTAGGTGAGCAGGTGGAATGTGGCATCTACTCTGACAAAAGCCAAGAACAGCCCTGCTGTTTGACACTTCTGGTTCACTTTGGCTTCTATGACTTCAGAGGACAAATCCATTGTTATTCAAATTGCTTTCTCTTAAAAGCAACATGTCATTTGCTTTGAAGATTTCTCTTTTTCTTAGGTTTTCAGACATTTAATTATGATGTGTCTTGGCATGTCTTTGGCTTTATCTTACTTGAGGTTCATTCAGCTTCTTGAATCTGTAGGCATGGGGGACTGACAAATACCCGCCATCCAAAAAATATCTATGTCAGACCTTGGGGAACCAGTCAACAACGCCTTAATTTGAAAACGGATCTTGTCAGGTAAAGCAAGATTATTGGCCAAGGGAAACCTGGAAGAAATACCTCACATAAATGATTCAAACCGCCATGAGGGCACGACTCTTTCTGTGTCCACCTATATGTGCCTATTCACATGTACTATTTTCCTCCTAATAAACACTTGACTTGTTTCACTGCTTTCTGTCTCTTTATGAGAATTTATTTCTAAAAAGCTGATAGCTCAAGGCCTTGTCACTAGCTACTGGTCTTGGAGGTCGAGTGGCTAGGACTCAGCACTCTCCTGCCATGGCCTGAGTTCAATCTCCAATCTGCTATTAAATTTATCCAGGTAGCTTTTTATTTTAGTTATTATATTTTTTTCAGTTCTGTAATTTGTATCTGATACTTCTAAAATAACTATTTCTTTTCTGTAATTTTCTATTTCTTTCTATTTGTTTCAAGAGAATCAGTAAATGCTTATTAAAACATCTTCATGATGTTTGCTTTAAAACCTTGTCAGAGAGCTTCAACATTTGGTTTTGGTCTGTTGATTGCCTTTTCTCATTCCTGTTGTTATCCTCCCAGTTCTCAGTTTGACGCATGACTTTCACTTGTATCCTAGACTTTTGGGATATGAGACTTGATCATCTTTTTTTAAATATAAATTTATTTATTTTAATTGGAGGTTAATTACTTTACAATATTTTATTGGTTTTGCCATATATCAACATGAATCCACCACAGGTATATACGTGTTCCCCATCCTGAAACCCCCTCCCTTTTAGCAGGTATTTGCCTGTAGAGGTGAAACACAGAGGTGCAACATCCTCCTGGGTGTATGTATTCATCTTTCTTTTAAAAAAGAATTTTTTTTTTTACTTTATTTTACTTTCAGTTCAGTTCAGTCGCTCAGTCATTGTCCAACTCTTAGCAACCCCATGAATCACAGCACGCCAGGTCTCCCTGTTCATCACCATCTCTCAGAGTTCACTCAGACTCACGTTCATCGAGTCCGTGATGCCATACAGCCATCTCATCCTCTGTCATCCCCTTCTCCTCCTGCCCCCAATCCCTCCCAGCTTCAGAGTCTTTTCCAATGAGTCAACTCTTCTCATGAGGTGGCCAAAGTACTGGAGTTTCAGCTTGAGCATCATTCCTTCCAAAGAAATCCCAGGGTTGATTTCCTTCAGAATGGACTGGTTGGATCTCCTTGCAGTCCAAGGGACTCTCAAGAGTCTTCTCCATCACCACAGTTTAAAAGCATCAATTCTTCGCACTCAGCCTTCTTCACAGTCCAACTCTCACATCCATACATGACCACAGGAAAAACCATAGCCTTGACTAGATGGACCTTAGTCGGCAAAGTAATGTCTCTGCTTTTGAATATACTATCTAGGTTAGTCATAACTTTTCTTCCAAGGAGTAAGCGTCTTCTAATTTCATGGCTGCAGTACTGTATTGGTTTTGCTGTACATCAACATAAATCTGCCATGAGTGTGCATGAGTTCCCAATCCTGAACCCTCCTCGCACCTCCCTCTCTATACCATCTCTCTGGGTCATCCCCGTGCACAAGCCCCAAGCATTCTGTATCCTGCATCAAACCTAGACTGGAGGTTCATTTCTTACATGATATTATGCATGTTTCAATGCCATTCTTCCAAATCATCCCACCATCTCCCTCTCCCACAGAGTCCAAAAGTCTGTTCTATACATCTGTGTCTCTTTTGCAGTCTTGCATACAAGGTTATCATTACCGTCTTTCTAAATTCCATACATATGTGTTAGTATACTGTATTGGTGTTTTTCTTTCTGGTTTTTATTTCACTCTGTATAATCAGCTCCAGTTTCATCCACCTCATTAGAACTGATTCAAATGTATTATTTTTAATGGCTGAGTAATACTCCATTGTGTATATGTACCACAGCTTTCTTATCCACTTATCTGCTGTATTCATCTTTCCACTGAGTCCTGCCAATGCTTCACTACAAAAGTGGAGCATACTGACTCACTTGCCTCCCTGTGGGGATGTAGGTGAAAGTTCAGCCTTCCTTCTGCTATTGACCCCTTCTGGGTGAAACACCGTATGACACACCAGCACATTGCCTCCAAGTTGAGGAGGTGGTGGTATAAGCTCAGCCCCTGCTGGCCTGTGGGGAGGGAAGCAGAGGGCCGACTCACACTGTTGGGGTGCCAGTCACTCAGTTGTGTCTGACTTTTTGTGCCTCCATAAACTGCAGCTTACCAGGCTCCTCTGTCCATGGGATTCTCCAGGCACGAATACTAGAGTGGGCTGCCATTCTCTTCTCCAGGGGATCTTCCTGACCCAGGGATCAAACCCAGATCTCCTGCTTTGCAGGCAGATTCTTTACTGTCTGAGTCACCAGAAAAGAGACAGACAGCTTATTCTGAAGAGATTTTGGTGAGTGAAGTTGGTGTCTACCCGTGTCTCTGGTAAGAGAGTGAGCTCACCACTCAGCCCCATGACAGGAGGATTGTCACCTGCTCCATGGTGCAGGTAGTAAGTGGAAGACTAGCTGAAGCCAGGGAAGGAGCAATTCTCTTCCTTGGCACTTGGCTGATGGAGGATGGATAGTGACAAATTATTTTCCATCCTCAGCTCAGCCTTCCTGGCTATTGGCTTGGAGGGCCAGCCTGCTCAAGGCTCTCTGTGTCTGTGCTTGCAGTGGCTCAGGGGAGGCTCTGCAGCCCTACCAGGACACTGGGAAGCAGCAACACTTCTCCTCCCACTTGCCAGCCCTCTCAGGTACATTTGTTGGGTTACATCTAGGGATTTACATTTGTGAGGGGAAGACTTGGGAGCAATGGGGTTGCTCTGCTTTGGTGGGACCAGAAGTAATCAAGTACTGACATTTAAAAATTCCATCTGGGACTAAAATTCTCAGTCTTTGACATTTCAGCTAGGTTGGAAACAAATCCCTTTCTTCATTCATCGTATTCTAAAACTTTTTGTGCTGCGATCTCAGATTGGGGGTGGGGGCAGTGGGTGGTTTCGACTAGAATGTCTAGGTCTACCTCCTGGCCTGCCCATTTACTTGCCCATGACTTTAGGCAAGTTACTTAAGCTATCTTTGCTTCAATCTCCTCATTTGTAAAATGGGGATAATAATGTTTGAAAATGCTTAACAGAGTAAGTATTATAGCTTAATTGCCATTATTATGATTGTTTCTTGGCCTCTTTGTGTGTTCGTCACTCAGTCATGTCTGACTCTTTTCGACCCCCAAGAACTGTAGCCCACCAGGCTTCTCCATGGAATTGTCCAGGCAAGAATACTGAAGTGGGTTGCCATTTCCTTCTCTGGAGGAAATTCCCAACCCAGTGATCAAACCCTATCTCCTGCATCACAGGCAGATTTTAAATCTGAATACTTTCTTCCTTTCAGATCCTCTTTTAATTCCATGACCCTCTGGCCTCTTATTCCACTACTACTTTGCCTCTTTCCTCTCTAAACTAACACAAAGTCTGAGCCAGGAAGTATCAGGTGAAATAAAGCATGAAATAAAGAATGTTTTATTATCAGAAGCAGGAGATTCTCAAAAACACCCTGGAAATTGATGATGGGTCACCGCCTTTGTCCACTTAGATGTTGCATTGAACAATGAACCTCATGAAGACATCTGACATAAACAAATAAGTTTTTCATCTTTATAGTATTTTCTCCAACAGAACTTCATAAATACCTTTCAACTTTTTTGTCCACTCAGCAAAATCCAGTCTTCCAGAAGTGAGCAGCTAAGTGAGAATTCATCATTTCTCAGGAACCTTCATGAATGACTGCTCAGTAAATGCTGTGGAGGGAAATAGATATTTGGACTTTCCACCACTGGCTGTGATGAGTGATCTACAGGAAGCTTTTAGCCCAGAGGTTTAGCTTAGCTATTTTAGAGGTGTTAAAAGTAAACCATTTGCATAATTTTTTCATACATTTATAAGAGCCAATATTTGCCAGTTTCTTCTTAAACAAATTTTTTTTAAATTTTTTAAGTTGAAGAATAGTTGATTTACAATATCATGTTAGTTTCAGGTGTATAGCAAAGTGATTCAGTAATGCATATATATATATATATATTCAGATCAATTTTCATTATTCAGTTCAGTTCAGTCACTCAGTCGTGTCCAACTCTTTGCGACCCCCATGAATCACAGCATGCCAGGCCTCCTTGTCCATCACCATCTCCCGGAGTTCACTCAGACTCATGTTCACCGAGTCCGTGATGCCATCCAGCCATCTCATCCTCTGTCGTCCCCTTCTCCTCCTGCTCCCAATCCCTCCCAGCTTCAGAGTCTTTTCCAATGAGTCAACTCTTCGCACGAGGTGGCCAAAGTACTTGAGTTTCAGCTTTAGCATCATTCCTTCTAAAGAACACTCAGGGCTGATCTCCCTCAGAATGGACTGGTTGGATCTCCTTGCAGTCTAAGGGACTCTCAAGAGTCTTCTCCAACACCACAGTTCAAAAGCATCAATTCTTCAGCACTCAGCCTTCTTCACAGTCCAACTCTCACATCCATACATGACCACTGGAAAAGTCATAGCCTTGACTAGATGGACTGTAGTTGGCAAAGTTCATTACAGGCAATTAAAAAATATTGAGTACATTTCCTCATGCTATACAATAGGTCCTTGTTTGCTATCTACTTTATATATAGTAGTCTTTATATGTTAATTCCAACCTCCTAATTTATTTCTCCTTCTTCTTTCCTCTTTGGTATCCATAAGTTTGTTTTCTGTCTATAAGTTGATTTTTGTTTTGTAAAGAACTTCATTTGTGTCATATTTTAGGATAATATTTGTCTTTCTCCTCTTGGCTTGCTCCAGTTAGTATGATAATCTCTATCATACTAATAAACTTTTCATCTGTGTTCCTGCAATTGGCATTTTTTCATTCTTTTAAACTAAATTCTTATTCTCATGTTTTTGATTATGGGAAAGGCAATGACCTAAATACTTTTTAAAGCCAAGTTGCTTTCTGCATATAATTGATGTGATGAAATGGGCCTTTTGTATCAGTATAAACAAAATGCAATAGGGTATTTCAGAATCCATCTTTAACACACTAGATGAAAGACCAGAGAGTGCATAGCAAGTTCCATTGTTCTTTTGGGAATAAGCATTAGAATGCACCCATGTTAGCTCTTTCTATCAGCTTATTGAAAAACTGCTACCATCAGAACAGAACAACAGCATTTGGAGGTATAAGAAAGTTCTGGAAACTTCTAGGTAGGAGTGAATTTATAAGGAAGGCTTCTTTGCATCCACTCACAGTGGCAGTCTCATCCTTTTCTTCTTGCCATACCTCACTTTTTTTTTTTTTGGAAGAGGGCGCTTTAATATTTTAGAATTAGAAAATATATTCTTTTTAAATACTAAAAATATAAAGCAACAGATAAAACTATTTCAGTGATTTGGTGTGTGTCCTCTTTTTTTTTTTTTTCATTTATAAACTTTTCATTTTGTATTCAGGTATAGCCTGGAGAATCCCTATGGACAGAGAGCCTAGTGGGCTACAATCCATGGGGTCACAGATTCAGACATGACTGAGCGACTAAGCACAGCACAGCACATAGCTGATTAACAATGTTGTGACAGTTCCAGGTGAACAGCAAAGGGACTTGGCCATACACATACATGCAGTCTCCCTGGGACTACTAGGAAAAAGACAGCTGATGTTACCCTCAACTGGACATCTCAGCAGAAGCATATATCCCTGGTGAACATACCTTGAAATAAATCTTACTTTGCATAAATCTTACTTTACATCTCTCCTAGAGCTTCTAAAATATTTCTCTAAGCACAACTGCTTCTTGATATCTGCTAAGCATAGCCGACTAAGGTCCATCTAGTCAAGGCTATGGTTTTTCCTGTGGTCATGTATGGATGTGAGAGTTGGACTGTGAAGAAGGCTGAGTGCTGAAGAATTGATGCTTTTGAACTGTGGTGTTGGAAAAGACTCTTGAGAGTCCCTTGGACTGCAAGGAGATCCAACCAGTCCCTTCTGAAGGAAATCAGCCCTGGGATTTCTTTGGAAGGAATGATGCTGAAGCTGAAACTCCAGTACTTTGGCTACCTCATGCCAAGAGTTGACTCATTGGAAAAGACTCTGATGCTGGGAGGGATTGGGGACAGGAGAAGGGGATAACAGAGGATGAGATGGCTGGATGGCATCACTGACTCGGTGGACGTGAGTCTTAGTGAACTGCAGGATTTGGTGATGGACAAGGAGGCCTGGAGTGCTGCGATTCATGGGGTCGCAAAGAGTCGGACGTGACTGAGCGACTGAACTGAACTGAAGCATAGCACCCTGTGGCCACACTGGTGAATTCTTTGCATTTCTAGCAATTCTATTCCTTCCAGGGTGGTTTCACAGGCTGTGATGTGGGTAGTCACACAGGGTCCACCCTAGATTTAAAACCTCCAATTAAAATAAATAAATTTAAATTAAAAAAAACTTTTCTGTCACCATCTTGAAATTCTTAATAATTTTTAATGGGGCGGGGATGTGGCTCTTCACCTCTTTCACTCTGCATTGGGTGGCACAGATTTCTTAATTAATTTCTGGTTGGGTCTCATTGCATATAGGCTTTCTCTAGCTGTGGCAAGCAGGGGCTACTGTCTAATTGTGGTGCGTGGACTTCTCACTGCAGTGGCTTCTCTTGTTCCAGAACAGGGCTCTAGGACACACAGGCTTCAGTAGTTATGGCTCTCTGGGCTTAGCTGCCCTGCAGCACATGGAATCTTCCAGGACCAGGAATTTTCCCAAGTCCCCTGCACTGGTAAATGGATTTTTAACCACTGGATTGCACCATACAAATTATGTAGCCAGCTTGACAGTGTGTGTTTTCACACATCAAGATCATCTCTCTTAAACAGAATTATTGCCCATGTGTTTCCAACACTCATGCATCTGGAGACCAAATATCCCTCTATCAGTCTTTCCTTTTAGTCATTAAATTTCTGGAGAATAGAAAGTACAAAGTGGTCTGTCACGTTATCTCCAAATTCTGCCAGAGCCCTCTACCCAGTCTGGCCTCAGACACAGTAGGAAGCAGGAGCAAAGGCTCTTTGGCATCTTTATCTGCTGCTCTTACCAACCCTGCATTCTGTAACTGTAACCCTCCTGCCAGCCCCCCACCGACATACAACTTTCCTCTGCTTTCTAGGTCCCTAGATCTAGTAATATAATATCTAAAAATAAAATCAGGCTTGTTGGAAACAAAGTACAAAACTCTTCAGGGAATACCCTCCCAGTCCATTGGTTAAAACTCTGCTTTTACTGTGGAGGGTGCCCTCCCATCTCTTGTCCAGGAACTCAGACAAAAGGGTGGGTGGGGAAGGTGTGGCCAAAAATTACATACCTATTCAGTTCAGTCGATAAGTTGTGTCCGACTCTTTACAACACAGTGAATCGCAGCATGCCAGGCCTCTCGTCCATCACCAACTCCCGGAGTTCACTTAGACTCACGTCCATCGAGTCAGTGATGCCATCCAGCCATCTCATCCTCTGTCGTCCCCTTCTCTTCCTGCCCTCAATCCCTCCCAGCATCAGAGTCTTCTCCAATGAGTCAACTCTTCGCATGAGGTGGACAAAGTACTGGAGTTTCAGCTTTAGCATCATTCTTTCCAAAGAAATCCCAGGGTTGATCTTCTTCAAAATGGACTGGTTGAATCTCCTTGCAGTCCAAGGGACTCTCAAGAGTCTTCTCCAACACCACAGTTCAAAAGCATCAATTCTTTGGCTCCCAGCCTTCTTCACAGTTCAACTCTCACATCCATACATGACCACAGGAAAAACCATAGCCTTGACTAGACAGACCTTAGTCGGCAAAGTAATGTCTCTGCTTTTGAATATGCTATCTAGGTTGGTCATAACTTTTCTTCCAAGGAGTAAGTGTCTTTTAATTTCATGGCTGCA
>SJYG01000356.1:743787-757028 GCA_006410535.1 Litocranius walleri | reverse complement strand
AGCATCATCTTTCAGGATTTGAAACAGCTCCACTGGAATTCCATCACCTCCACTAGCTTTGTTCATAGTGATGCTTTCTAAGGCCCGCTTGACTTCACATTCCAAGATGTCTGGCTCTATATGAGTGATCACATCATCACTCATTATCTGAGTCGTGAAGATCTTCTTTGTACAGTTCTTCCATGTATTCTTGCCACCTCTTCTTAATATCTTCTGCTTCTGTTAGGTCTATATCATTTCTCTTCTTTATCGAGCCCATCTTTGCATGAAATGTTCCCTTGGTATCTCTAATTTTCTTGAAGAGATCTCTAGTCTTTTCCATTCTGTTCTTTTCTTCAATTTCTTTGCATTGATCCCTGAAGAAGGCTTTCTTATCTCTTCTTGCTATTCTTTGGAACTCTGCATTCAGATGCTTATATCTTTCCTTTTCTCCTTTGTTTTTCACCTCTCTTCTTTTCACAGCTATTTGAAATCCCTCCCCAGACAGCCATTTTGCTTTTTTGCATTTCTTTTCCATGGGAATGGTCTTGATCCCTGTCTCCCATACAATGTCACGAACCTCATTCCATAGTTCATCAGGCACTCTATCTATCAGATCTAGTCCCTTAAATCTAGTTCTCACTTCCACTGTATAATCATTAAGGGATTTGATTTAGGTCATACCTGAATGGACGAGCGGTTTTGCCTACTTTCTTCAATTTAAATCTGTATTTGGTAATAAGGAGTTCATGATCTGAGCCACAGTCAGCTCCTGATCTTGTTTTTGTTGACTGTATAGAGCTTCTCCATCTTTGGCTGCAAAGAATAGAATCAGTCTGATTTTGGTGTTGACCATCTTGTGATGTCTATGTGTAGAGTCTTCTCTTGTGTTGTTGGAAAAGGATGTTTGCTATGACCAGTGCACTTTTTTGGCAAAACTCTATTAGTCTTTGCCCTGCTTCATTCCACATTCTAAGGCCAAATTTGCCTGTTACTCCAGGTGTTTCTTGACTTCCTACTTTTGCATTCCAGTCCCCTATATTGGAAAGGACATCTCTTTTGGGTGTTTGTTCTAAAAAGTCTTTAGATTTTCATAGAACCATTCAACTTAAGCTTCTTCAGTGTACTGGTTGGGGCATAGACTTGGATTACTATGATACTGAGTGATTTGCCTTGGAAATGAACAGAGATCATTCTGTCGTTTTTGAGATTGCATCCAAGTGCTGCATTTTGGACTCTTTTGTTGACCATGACTGCGACTCCATTTCTTCTGAAGGATTCCTGCTTGCAGTAGTAGATATAATGGTCATCTGAGGTAAATTCATCCATTCCAGTCCATTTTAGTTCGCTGATTCCTAGAATGTCAACGTTCACTCTTGCCATCTCTTGTTTGATCACTTCCAATTCACCTTGATTCATGGACCTGACATTCCAGGTTCCTATGCAATATTGCTTTTTACAGCATCGGACCTTGCTTCTACCACCAGTCACATCCACAGCTGGGTATTGTTTTTGCTTTGGCTTCATCCCTTCATTCTTTCTGGAGTTATTTCTCCAGTGATCTCCAGTAGTGTGTTGGGCACCTACTGACCTGGGAAGTTCCTCTTTCAGTATCCTATCATTTGCCTTTTCATATAACAATAATGTATCCTGACTAAGGACAGTCTCTGGATTTAACCTTCTGGCTAATTCTGTTATCTTAAAATGTAAATTATTCTTTGGATTCATTGGAGAGTATATAACTTCATTGCTAACATTAACAAGTGGGTTCTCTTTCTGCCCCCTTCTGATGCCTATGTCAGAAGCTTGCTCTATCTCCTTTATTCTTTAATAAAACTTTATTACACAAAAGCTCTGAGCGAGCAAGCCTCGTCTCTGGCCCGGGATTGAATTCTTCTCCTCCAGGGTCCAAGAATCCCAGAGTCGTGATTCAACAACTTTTCACTATCAAGGCGCCTTCAGGTGGCTGATGGAACCCTGCCTATAGGAGCAAGATTGGTAGAGTAGCAAAGGTGGTTCCTCCACTGGGGAGGGTGAGACTCCTAGTGCTGACCCTTCCTGGGAAAGCCCGGCCCTGCAGCTAGGCAAGGGCTTCCGTGAGAAAGAGCCCTTCTACTCCCCTGCACCTCTCCCTCTGAGTCTGATATAATCGGTTTAAAATGAAATGACATTACAGACCCTCTTAGGGAGCTTGCACGTTCACTGGGGCCTGAGGGAGCGTACAGAGCTGCGGAAAGCCTTCTCTGGGTGGGGAGGGTCTGCGTCCCTGCGGGGCTGGTGAGACATGCTCGGGTGACATCTCCGGCACCATCGCGGGGACCGCAGTGCTAGTGGGGTGGGTGGGGCGGGGGGACCGGGCGGCGGCGGAAAATAGCAGAGCTGGCGGCTGGCGCCTGGGAACACCAAGGATGCAAGGACCACGCGGTGCCCCCAGTTAGTACATCTGGACTGGCTTGAGCCAGGAAAGGAGTGCTGGGGGCGAGCGCGGACTAGCCTTGGCCGTGTTAGTGCCCAGACTCCACAGCCTTCGATTATGAGTTTCACAAGCTAATTCATAGCTCTTGTGTTTATGGATTTCGAAATTTGTCTGCCAAGAACCATACTAGAAGACCAAAAAGAGCCCCGTCTGAATTCTGGGAAGTCACTCCCCACCCCACCCCCACAGTTTAAACACACAGAGGACTCCTGGAAAAGATCCTGGGATTTAAATGGAGTGGATGCAGAGTTGGGTGAGAGAATATAGTCCAAGAAGTGTTGAATTTTGTCCCCTGTTTAAGAAAGCTGTGGGGATGGAGGAGTAACTTTCACTTAAGATAGCTTGTCTACCTTTGAGGACATTCCCGGATGTGTGGGGATTTTATGTAATTTTTGGAAGAGAGGCTGCCTGAGAGAACATCCCACTGAATCATGGAAACAGAGGTGTGTGTGTGTGTGTGTGTGTGTGTGTGTGTATTCATACAATAATTGGGGCTGCAGCAGAGGATTCTAGGTTTTCTTTCAGCTACCTAATTCTGTGGCTCTGAGCAGCATGCTCATATTAGTGATTCCAAACTGAGAAACTGAAAATAGAAAGGGGCAAAGACCGGATCATATAGTAAAAATAAAACTTGGAACCACAGCTTAACTAACCAAGGCCCTGGTGGACTGGGACCAGCCCAATAAGCAGCCTGCTCTCAGTCAGACTTGCTGGAGTCCAGACTGCCATCTCTAGTTACTGTGATGACCCAAGAAGCTGAACAACTTCTTTAACAATCAGCTAAAATTGTCCAGGCCTTGATTAATAAACAGCAGTTTCTCTAATTTTTGTCCCTAGTTCCAATTCAGAACCATCCAGAGAAAACCAAATATGTACCCCTATGCAACCACACAGTACACCCCAGTTCCAGTGAACCCACCTCCAGTCTCCCCAGGCCAATAAGGCACCCCTGAAGCCCTCTCTGTTTTCCATTATAAATCTCTTCGCCTCTTCTGCCTGCCTTTGAGTCTCTGGCAAACTCAGATGATGGTGACTCACTGACTCCTTTGCTATAGCCTTTGCTTTTCTCATTTGGTTGGTCTTCACTTATTTTCTCAAAGCCTGCAGCTGAAGGCTGGGACATAGCCAACATTTGGTATTCTGACCCACCTCCATGAAGTTGGTAGAGTCTGCCTGCAGTGCAAGAGACCTGGGTTCAATCCCTGGGTCAGGAAGGTCCCCTGGAGAAGGAAATGGCAACCCACTCCAGTATTCTTACCTGGAAAATCCCACGGAGAGAAGAACCTGGCAGACTATAGTCCATGGAGTGCCAAAGAGTCAAACATGACTGAGCGACTTCACTTCACTTTATGCATGGTAGAGGGTTTCCCCCATGGGACTACTCATAAAGAATCTGCTTGCCCATGCAGGAGACATAAGAGATGTGGGTTCAATCCCTGGGTAGGGAAGATCACCTGGAGGAGAGCATGGCAACACACTCTGGTATTCTTGCATGGAGAGTCCCAGGGACAGAGGAGCCTGGCAAGCTACAGTCCATAGGGTTGCAGAGTGTTGGACACAACTGAAGTTACCTGGTACACACACATACATGTATGGTAGGAAGCCACATAGTGCCTGTTTTGATTTATCATAAGGGATATAATACTTATGGAGATGTAAAAGGCACAAGAAAGTTAGTCATCTGTCAATATTTAGTTAGAGGCTCCTGCTGTATGCCAGACACAGGAGTGAATGCAGGATGAATGACCTTGCTCTGTCCCACCACCATGCTTATGGTGTTCAGTCTCTAAGGGCTGCTGATGTGAAAACAACTCAGCCTCCCAGCAGCACAGACAGAGGCCATGGTTGTGTGTGTGTGTGTGGGGTTCTTGGGGAGTTCCTGAAGCCTTCTTCAAGGGAGTGGTGCCTGTGTGAGATCTCAGAAGATGCTCACAGAGAGTCATACTGGAGAAGAGTCAGCTTGTGAAAAATGGAATTTGTCATTCATAAAACCAGTTTCTTTTTCAGTTTGTCTTGCCTTTATTAAGGTTGCAAATAAATACTTCAGACTTGGTGGGCTCAAGGAGATGGGGCTAATGCCCTAGACAATAGCCCTTTTGTCTAGGGCAGTCCAGGAAAGAGAACCCTTCTCTGTCAGAAAAGACCTTCTCCTGGAGACCCCTGATGAAAGGGGACCAAGAATTCCAGAACTTCCAGATCCTGCCCTGGATGTGAAACCCCAGAAATGGGTTTCAAGGGACTATAAGGAGCTCTGGTTCTTTATATGTCAGCCTAGAAAGAATTTAGTGAGAGGCAAAGTCATGGGGTCACAAAAATCTGGAAAAGACTGAACAGCTAACACTTTTCACTTTTCAAAGTGATAAATAAGAAGTGACTTATTAGAATAGGATGCATTTTGAGGTTTACAAGTGGGTGGGCAGGAGAATGCTACCCCGAGAACTTAGTGATCTACAGTTTTATAATCAAAGGAAAACTGGGGAGAAGGAGAGAAGGCTACCTTCTTCCTCCTTGTTTTTGAAATAAATTTTTATCGGAATATAGTTTCTTTACAATATTATGTTAGCTTCTGCTGCACAACAAAGTGAATCAGTTATAAACATATGCCTACTCTTTTGTAGAGTCCCATTCCATTTAGTTCCTCAAACTAAACTGGAGCAGAAAAAGAGTCAAGAACCACTGATTAAGGTGCCAAAGCAGAGAAAATAAAATATCTGTCAGAAACCATAAGAATAAGAAATATGTCTAGTGATGTGTTACGGGGAGGTGGAAGAGTGCTTCTCAAATCCTGGAAAATAAGACTCTTTCTAGGGGCTGCTTGTACACATTTAGACTCAGGGATCAGGACTGTGTGTTGTGGGACATCACTTAAGGATAGCTTCACAAGGGAGCCGAAGTGAACACATCCCCCAAGGAAGCAGCTTGGAGAGGGCCCTGGGCTCAGGACTGGGACCATGCCTGACCTGCCCAGGCTGGTCAGTTTGGGTTCCTCAAGCTGCTTCTGTTCCTCTCAATCCCTTCTAGCTCCAGGAGCTTCTGATCCCAGCTGCCAGATTGCTGGAATAGCCAGTTGTCCCCCAGGTCCCCACTCTCTATTGTTACCAATGCTCCCTTGAATCACAAGGGTGCTGGCTATGTTTCAACTTTCCTGGCTGAGCTCAGCTCCTGCCAAGGATCTGAGTAACCCTCCTTCTCCTCAGTCCTTGTTGACAGTTTGGATTTTCTGTTTCTCCCTGTCTTTTCCTTGTGGGCTGGGAAAGCCAATGAAAAACAGCCCTGCTTTGAAGAAAGAATTGCAGTGGCAAGGGGATTCTAGAATGGGGCATCCTCCTATCCAGCCGTCTTTGTACCCTTTCCCTGGATCATTTCAGATTTTCTTCCAGTAGGAAATGTGTGCTGCCAAAGGCAGTGGCGGGTTGTGCTTTGCACTCACGAGGAGGACTCACGGAGCACGATGATTCTGCTGCCTCAACAGGAGGTGCACCAGCACTGGGGGCTGCCTGGCCTCCAGAAAAGGCTCAGGTACCTACTGCATTTTCCATGTCTAGATAGGAATGTGCACAGGAGCAAAGAGGTCTGTGGGGCTGCTGCCTCCATGTGTCAGGGACATGAGTGGGCTCATGAGTATGCACACAGCAGGCTATTCAGTGGGCATCCAACATACATAGTGTGTGAGGCAGTGTGCTGAGATCCAGGCAGACTGCCCATAGTTAGAATGTGGCCTTGAGCAAGGAAACCTACTTGAACCCTTGTCCTTTTTCTGCCATCTGAAGATAGATGGTTATTTGTGTGTGTGTTATATACACACACATATATATTTGCATACACATGTGCTATATGTGTGTATATTATATGTGTATATGTGTGTGTGTGTATATATATGTATATATACACATACATATAGGCTTACCAGTTGGCACTAGTGGTAAAAAAAAAAACACCTGGCAATGCAGGAGGCATAAGACAAATGGGTCAAGAAAATCCCCTGGAGTAGGGCATACAACGCACCCCAGTATTCTTGCCTGGAGAATCCCATGGACAGAGGAGTCTGGTGGGCTACAGTTCATGGGATCACAAAGAGTGATTGAAGCAACTTTACAGGCAAACATATATGTGTGTTGTGGCCAGTGCACTAAGCGCAGGTGGCTGCAACCAGCACACTAAGTGAGCTGAGAGCAGCTACCCCACATCCGAGGTGAGGGGCAGCAGCCTAGAGTGCTAGGCTGCGATGGTGCAGGAATGGCCGAGAGGAGCTACCCCACGTCCAAGATCAGGGACGGTGGCTGAGAAGAGCTACCCCACATCTGAGGCCAGGGCCGGCGGCTGGAAGAAGCAACCCCAAGTCCAAGGAGCCGTGGCTGCAGGGGCGCAGGAGGGCCTAGAGGAGCCAACCTAGGTTGAAGGTCAGAAGGGTGAAGATGAGGAGATACCCCTCATCCAGGGTAAGGAGCAGTGGCTGTGCTTTGCTGGAGCAGTCATGAAGAGATACCCCATGCCCAGGGTAAGAGAAACCCAAGTAAGATGGTAGGTGTTGCAAGAGAGCATCAGAGGGCAGACACACTGAAACCATACTCACAGAAAACTAGTCAATCTAATCACACTAGGAATACAGCCTTGTCTAACTCAATAAAACTAAGCCATGCTTGTGGGGCAACCCAAGACGGGCAGGTCATGGTGGAGAGGCCTGACAGAATGTGGTCCACTGGACAAGGGAATGGCAAAGCACTTTAGTATTCTTGCCTTGAGAACCCCATGAACAGTATGAAAAGGCAAATGATAAGATACTGAAAGAGGAACTCCCCAGGTCAGTAGGTGCCCAATATGCTACTGGAGATCAGTGTAGAAATAACTCTAGAAATAATGAAGGCATGGAGCCAAAGTAAAAACAATACTTAGCTGTGGATGTGATTAATGACAGAAGCAAGGTCCGATGCTGTAAAGAGCAATATTGCGTAGGAACATGGAACATGGAATGTTAGGTCCATGAATCAAGGCAAATTGAAAGTGGTCAAACAAGAGATGGCAAGGGTGAACATCAACATTCTAGGAATCAGTGAACTAAAATGGACTGGAATGGGTGAATTAAAATCAGGTGACCATTATATCTACTACTGTGGGCAGGAATCCCTCAGAAGAAATGGAGAAGCCATCATGGTCAACAGAAGAGTCTGAAATGCATTACTTGGATGCAGTCTCAAAAATGACAGAATAATCTCTGTTCATCTCCAAGGTAAACCATTCAATATCATGGTAATCCAAGTCTATGCTCCAATCAGTAATGCTGAAGAAGCTGAAGTTGAATGGTTTTATGAAGACTTAAAAGACATTTTAGAACTAACAGCCAAAAAAAATAAATGTCCTTTTCATTATAGGGGAATGGAATGCTAAAGTAGGAAGTCAAGAAACACCTGGAGTAATAGGCAAATTTGGCCTTGGAATGAGGAATGAAACAGGGCAAAGACTAATAGAGTTTTGCCAAGAAAATGCACTGGTCATAGCAAACACCTTCTTCCAACAACACAAGAGAAAACTCTACACATGGACATCAACTGACGGTAAACACCAAAATCAGATTGATTCTATTCTTTGCAGCCAAAGATGGAGAAGCTCTATACAGTCAACAAAAACAAGACCAGGAGCTGACTGTGGCTCAGATCATGAACTCCTTATTACCAAATTCAAGCTGAAATTGAAGAAAGTAGGGAAAACTGCTAGACCATTCAGATATGGCCTAAATTAAATCCCTTGTGATTATACAGTGGAAGGGAGAAATAGATTAAAGGGCCTAGATCTGATAGGTGGAGTGCCTGATGAACTATGGACTGAGGTTCGTGACATTGTACAGGAGACAGGGATCAAGACCATCCCCATGGAAAAGAAATGCAAAAAAGCAAAATGGCTGTCTGGGGAGGCCTTACAAATAGCTGTGAAAAGAAGAGAGGCAAAAAGCAAAGGAGAAAAGGAAAGATATAAGCATGTGAATGCAGAGTTCCAGCGAAGAGCAAGAAGAGATAAGAAAGCCTTCTCCAGTGATCAATGCAAAGAAAGAGAGGAAAAGAACAGAATAGAAAAGACTAGAGATCTCTTCAAGAAATTTAGAGATACCAAGGGAATATTTCATGCAAAGACGGGCTTGAAAAAGGACAAAAATGGTATGGACCTAACAGAAGCAGAAGATATTAAGAATACACGGAAGAACTGTACTAAAAAAGATCTTCACAACCCAGATAATCACGATGGTGTATTCACTCATCTAGAGCCAGACATCCTGGAATGTGAAGTCAAGTGGGCCTTAGAAAGCATCACTATGAACAAAGCTAGTGGAGGTGATGGAATTCCAGTTGAGCTATTTCAAATCCTGAAAGATGATGCTGTGAAAGTGCTGCACTCAATATGCCAGCACATTTGGAAAACTCAGCAGTGGCCACAGGACTGGAAAAGGTCAGTTTTCATTCCAATCCCAAAGAAAGGCAATGCCAAAGAATGCTCAAACTACCACACAATTGCACTCATCTCACATGCTAGTAAAGTAATGCTCAAAATTCTCCAAGCCAGGCTTCAGCAATACGTGAACCGTGAACTTCCAGATGTTCAAGTTGGTTTCAGAAAAGTCAGAGGAATCAGAGATCAAATTGCCAACATCCACTGGATCATAGGAAATGCCAGAGAGGTCCAGAAAAACATCTATTTCTGCTTTGTTGACTATGCCAAAGCCTTTGACTGTGTGGATCACAATACACTGTGGAAAATTCTTCAAGAGATGGGAATAGCAGACCACCTGACCTGCCTCTTGAGAAATCTGTATGCAGGTCAGGAAGCAACAGTTAGAACAGGACATGGTACAACAGACTGGTTCCAAATAGGGAAAGGAGTACATCAAGGCTGTATATTGTCACCCTGCTTATTTAACTTCTATGTAGAGTACATCATGAGAAATGCTGGACTGGAAGAAACACATGCTGGAATCAAGATTGCCAGGAGCAATATCCATCACCTCAGATATGCAAATGACACCACCCTTATAGCAGAAAGTGAAGAAGAAGAACTAAAAAGCCTGTTGATGAAAGTGAAAGAGGAGAGTTAAAAAGTTGGCTTAAAGCTCAACATTCAGAAAACGAAGATCGTGGTTTCCAGTCCCATCACTTCATGGGAAATAGATGGAGAAACAGTGGAAACAGTGTCAGAGTTTATTTTTGGGGGCTCCAAAATCACTTCAGATGGTGAATGCAGCCATGAAATTAAAAGACAATTACTCCTTGGAAAGAAAGCTATGACCAACCTAGATAGTATATTCAAAAGCAGAGACATTACTTTGCCGACTAAGGTCCCTCTAGTCAAGGCTATGGTTTTTCCAGTAGTCATGTATGGATGTGACAATTGGACTGTGAAGAAAGCTGAGTGCCAAAGAATTGATGCTTTTGGACTGTGGTGTTGGAGAAGACTCTTCAGAGTCCCTTGGACTGTAAGGAGATCCAACCAGTCCATTCTGAAGATCAGCCCTGGGATTTCTTTGGAAGGAATGATGCTAAAGCTGAAACTCCAATGCCTTGGCCACCTCATGGGAAGAGTTGACTCATTGGAAAAGACTTTGATGCTGGGAGGGATTGGGGGCAGGAGGAGAAGGGGACGATGGAGGGTGAGATGGCTGGATGGCATCACTGACTCGACGGACTTGAATCTGAGTGAACTCCGGGAGTTGGTGATGATCAGGGAGGCCTGGCATGCTGCGATTCATGGGGTTGCAAAGAGTCGGACACAACTGAGCGACTGAACTGAACTGATATGTGTGTGTGTCTTTTAATTGAAAACAAAACTCCAAACCAATTGTCCCTAGGTGCCAGTCCTTGTGTTGTACGCAGCAGTGATGAAGTGTTCATGAGGGCCTGTCAAAACAGACAAAGCAGTTCAATGGAACTGCAGAAACAAAATATAATCATGTTGGGATTATGTCTTCCTTACTTTTTGGTGGTAAAGTATTCTTTTTCTAATCAAATCGTGATGACACTAAAGGTTTTTTAAAAAATTAAGTTGTCATTGGCAAAACTAACAGATACCACTCAACTCCTTTTAATATGCTGCTTTGTGAAAATGTGGGAACTACTAATGTGATGGATAAAATTCCATTAGGGGCTAATGTGTTTGGATTTTATACTGTGTGATTTTTGAGGCCAGGGAAGGGAAGTTTTATTGTGTTTTGTTTTGTTTTCTTTGAAGCAAGCCTTTACTGGGGCCCCTGCTGCAGGAGTGGGGTAGGGGGTAGGTGAGAACAACCAATTCCCTTGCTGCTTGCTCCCTGAGTGTTATCTTGAATGGAGAGGATTTTCTTTGTGTGACCTATGGCCTTGGGATTCAGAAGTGTCCCAACAGGATGGCCCCATGTTTGCTCTTCAAATTTCATGAGTTCCAGGCTAGTGGATATATTGATTTTTCAGTGTATGGTTTCTGCATCTTATGATTCAGAACTTGGATTTACTCCTGTAAATGATACCAGTTTGGGATTTTGATTTCTGTGAGGTGACATTTTTTAAAATTTATTTTGTATTGAAGGATAATTGCTTTACAGACTTTTGTTGTTTTCTGTCAAAGCTTAACTTGAATCAACCATAGGTATACATATACCCCCTCCCTTTTTGAAACTCCCTCCCATCTCCCACCCCATCCAACCCCTCTATATTGATACAGACCCCCTCTTTGAGTTTCCTTAGCCATACAGAAAAATAGTGTTGACTATCAATTTCACATAGGGTAATGTAAGTTTCCATGTTACTCTTTCCATACGTCTCACCATCTCTTCCCCTCTCCCCATGTCCACAAGTCTTTTCTCTATGTCTGTTTCTCCATTGCTCTCCTATAAATAAATTCTTCAGTACCATTTTCTCTAGATTCCATATATGTGTGTTAGAATATGATATTTATTTTTCTCATTCTGACTCACTTCACTCTGTATAACAGGTTCTAGGTTTGTCCATCTCATCAGAACTGACTCAAATGCATTTCTTTTCATGACTGAGTAATATTCCACTGTGTATATGTAAACCACAACTTCTTTATCCTTTCATCTGTCGATAGACATCTAGGTTACTTTCATGCTCTAGCTATTGTAAATAGTGCTACAATGAACAATAGTATATATGTGTCTTTTTCAATTTTGGTTTCCTCAGAGTGTATGCCTAGGCGTGGGATTGCAGGGTCATATGGTGGTTTTATTTCTAGTTTTTTAAGGAATCTCCATACCGTCTTCCACAATCGCAGACAACTAGCTAACCTGATCACGTGGACTACAGACTTGTCTAACTCAATGAAACTAATCCATGCCATGTGGGGACAACCAAGACAGACAGGTCATGGTGGAGAGGTCTGACAGAATGTGGTCCACTGGAGAAAGGAATGGCAAACCACTTCAGTATTCTTGCCTTGAGAACCCCATGAACAGAATGACAAGACAAACAGATAGAACACTGAAAGATGAGCTCTCCAGGTTGGTAGGTGTTCAATATGCTACTGGAGAAGAGTGGAGAAACAGTTTCAGAAAAAATGAACAGATGGAGCCAAAGCAAAGGCAATGCGCAGCTGTGGATGTGACTGGTGATGAAAGTAAAGTCCGATTCTGTAAAGAGCAATATTGCGTAGGAACATGGAATGTTAAGTCCATGAATCAAGGCAAATTTGAAGTGGTCAAATAGGAGATGACAAGAGTGAACATCGACATTCTAGGAATCAGTGAACTAAGACAGGCTGGAATGGGTAAATGACCATTATATCTACTACTGTGGACGGGAATCCCTTAGAAGAAATGGAGTAGCCATCATAGTCAACAAAGAGACCAAAGAGACTTGGATGCAATCTCTTAAACAACAGAATGATCTCTGTTTGTTTCCAAGGCAAACCATTCAATAGTAATCCAAGTCTATGCTGTGACCAGTAACCCTCAAAAAGTTGAAGTTGAACAGTTCTATGAAGACCTACAAGACCTTTTAGAACTAACACCTAAAAAAGATGTCCTTTTCATTGTAGGGGACTGGAATACAAAAATAGGAAGTCAAGAAACACCTGGAATAACAGGCAAATTTGGACTTGGAATACAGAATGAAGCAGAGAAAATGCTAACAGAGTTCTGCCAAGAGAACACAGGTCATAGCAAACACACTCTTCCAACTATGTGTAGAGAAGACTCTACACATGGATATCACCAGATGGTCAACATTGAAATCAGATTGATTCTATCCTTTGCAGCCAAAGATGGAGAAGCTCTATACAGTCAGCAAAAACAAAAGCAGGAGCTGACTGTTGCTCAGATCAAGAACTCCTTATTGCCAATTTCAGACTGAAATTGAAGAAAGTGGAGAAAACCACTGGATCATTCAGGTATGACCTAAATCAAATTCCTTATGACTATAGAGTGGAAGTGAGAAATAGATTTAAGGGCCTAGATCTGATAGAGTGCCTGATGAACTATGGATGGAGGTACATGACATTGTACAGGAGACAGGAATCAAGATCATCCCCAAGAAAAAGAAATGCAAAAAAAAAACCAAAATGGCTGCATGGGAGGCCTTACAAATAGCTGTGAAAAAAAGGGTAGCAAAAAAACAGAGAAGAAAAGGAAAGATATACCCATTTGAATGCAGAGTTCCAAAGAACAACAAGGAGACATAAGAAGGCCTTCCTTAGTGATCAATGTGAAGAAATAGAGAAAACAACAGAATGGAAAAGACTAGCGATCTCTTCAAGAAAATTAGAGATACCAGGGGAATATTTCATGCAAAGATGGGCTTGATGAAGGACAGAT
>SJYG01000356.1:704052-743668 GCA_006410535.1 Litocranius walleri | reverse complement strand
AAAGATGGGCACGATGAAGGACAGATATGGTAGGGACCTAACTAACAGAAGCAGAAGATATTAAGAAGAGGTGGCAAGAATACACAGAACTGTACAAAAACGTGCTTCACGACCGGGATAATCACAATGGTGTGATCACTCACCTAGAGCCAGGCATCCTGGAATGTGAAGTCAAGTGGGCCTTAAAAAGCATCATTGTGAACAAAGCCGGTGGAGGTGATGGAATTCCAGTTGAGCTCTTTCAAATCCTGAAAGAGGATGCTGTGAAAGTGCTGCACTCAATATGCCAGCAAAGTTGGAAAGCTCAGCAGTGGCCACAGGACTGGAAAAGGTCTGTTTTCATTCCAATCCCAAAGAAAGGCAACGCCAAAGAATGCTCAAGCTACTGCACTATTGCACTCATCTCACATGCTAATAAAATCATATTTAAAATTCTCCAAGCCAGGCTTCAGCAATACGTGAACTGTGAACTTCCTGATGTTCAAGCTGGTTTTAGAAAAGGCAGAGGAACCAAAGATCAAATTGCTAACATCTGCTGGATCACCCAAAAAGCAAGAGAGTTCCAGAAAAATCATCTACTTCTGCTTTATTGACTATGCCAAAGCCTTTGACTGTGTGGATCACAATAAACTGTGGAAAATTCTGAAAGAGATGGGCATACCAGACCACCTGACCTGCCACTTGAGAAACTTCTATGCAGGTCAGGAAGCAACAGTTAGAACTGGACATGGAACAACAGACTGGTTCCAAATAGGAAAAGGAGTATGTCAAGGCTGTATATTGTCACCCTGCTTATTTAACTTCTATGTAGAGTACATCATGAGAAACGCTGGACTGGAAGAACCACAAGCTGGAATCAAGATTATCAGAAGAAATATCAATAACCTCAGATATGCAGATGACACCACCCTTATGGCAGAAAATGAAGAAGAACTAAAAAGCCTGTTGATGAAAGTGAAAGAGGAGAGCGAAAATGTTGGCTTAAAGCTCAACATTCAGAAAACGAAGATCATGGCATCCAGTCCTATCACTTCATGGCAAATAGTTGGGGAAACAGTGGAAACAGTGAGAGATTGTATTTTGGGGGGCTCCAAAATTACTACCGATGGTGATTGCAGCCATGAAATTAAAAGACACTTACTCCTTGGAAGGAAAGTTATGACAAACCTAGACAGCATATTAAAAAGCAGAGATATTACTTTGCCAACAAAGGTCCATCTAGTCAAGGCTATGGTTTTTCCAGTAGAAAAATGTGAGAGTAGAAAGATATGAGTTGGACTATATAGAAAGCTGAGTGCCAAAGAATTGATGCTTTTGAACTGTGGTGTTGGAGAAGACTCTTGAGAGTCCCTTGGACTGCAAGGAGATCCAACCAGTCCATCCTAAGGGAGATCAGTCCTGGGTGTTCATTGGAAGGACTGATGCTGACGCTGAAGCTCCAATACTTTGGCCACCTGATGCGAAGAGTTGACTCATTTGAGAAGACCCTGATGATGGGAAGGATCGAGGGCAAGAGGAAAAGGGGATGACAGAGGATGAGATGGTTGGATGGCATCACCGACTCAACGGACATGAGTCTGAGTAAACTCCGGGAGTTGGTAATGGACAGGGAGGCCTAGTGTGCTATGATTCATGGGGTCGCACAGAGTCAGATACGACTGAATGACTGAGCTGGACTAAACTGAACTGAACTGATAGGTGCATGGGTTTGTTTCTAGGCTTTCTATCTTGTTCCATTTGTCTATATTTCGGTTTTTGTGCCAGTAACATACTGTCTTGATGACTAGCTTTGTAGTATAATCTGAAGTCAGAAATGTTGATTCCTCCAGCTCCCTTCTTTTTTCTCAAGACTGCTTCGGCTATTCAGGATCTTTTGTGTTTCCATATGAATTGTGAAAATTTTTGTTCTAGTTCTATGAAAAGTGCCATTGGTAGTTTGATAGGGATCACATGGAATCTGTAGATTGCATTTGTTAGTATAGTTTTTTTCACAGTATTGATTCTTCCCATTGAGGAACATGTAATATCTCTCCATCTGTTTATGTCATCTTTGATTTTTTTCATTAATGTCTTATAATTTTCTGTGTACAGTTCTTTTGTCTCCTTAGGTAAGTTTATTCCTAGATATTTAATTCTTTTTGTTGCAATGGTAAATGTGATTGATTCCTCTTTCTGATTTTTCATTGTTAGTATATAAAAATGCAAGTGATTTTTGTGTATTGATTTTTTTTAACCTGCAACTTTGCTAAATTCACTAGTTTTAGTAATTTTCTGATACTATCTTTAAGGTTATCTATGTACTGTATTATGTCATCTGCAAACAGTAAGAACTTTACTTCTTCTTTTCCGATCTGGATTCCTTTTGTTTCTTTTTCTTCTCTGATTGCTGTAGCTAGGATTTCCAGAACTATATTGAATAGTAGTGATGAAAGTGGACACCATTTTCTTGTTCTTGATCTTATGGGGAATGCTTTCAGTTTTTCACCATTGAGAATAATGTTTGCTGTAGGCTTATCATTTATAATCTTTATTATGTTGAGTTAGGTTACTTCTATGCCCATTTTTTGAAGTGTTTTAATCATAAATGGGTGCTGAATTTTGTCAAAGGCTTTTTTTGCATCTATTGAGATTATCATATAGTTTTTATCTTTTAATTTGTTAGTATGGTGTATCACACTGATTGATTCATGTATATTGAAGAACGCTTGATTCCTGGAATAAACCCAGCTTGATCATGGTGTATAAGCTTTTTCATGTACTGATGAATTCTGTTTGCTAAAATTTTGTTGAGGATTTTTGCATCTATGTTCATCAGTGATATTGGCCTGTAGTTTTCTTTTGGGTGTGTGTGTGTGTTGTCTTTGTCTGGTTTTGGTATCAAGGTGATAATGGCCTTGTAAAATGAATTTGGAAATGTTCCTCCCTCTGCAATTTTTTGAAAGAGTTTTAAAAGGATAAGCATTAGCTCTTTTGTAAATATCTGATAAAATGCTCCTGTGAAGCCATCTCGTCCTGGACCTTGGTTTTCTGAGAGATTTTTGATCTCAGCTTCAATTTTAGTGCTTGAAATTGGGTTGTTCATAATTTCTGTTTCTTCCTGGTTCAGTCTTGGAAGACTGAGCTTCTCTAAGAATCTGTCCATTTCTTCCATATTATCCATATTATTGCCATATAGTTGTTCATAATAGTCTCTTATAATCCTTTGTATTTATGCATTGTCTGTTGTAACCTCTCCTTTTTCATTTCTAATTTTGTTGATTTGATTCTTCTCTCTTTTTTTCTTGATGAGTCTGGAAAAAGCATGTCAATTTTATCTTCTTAAGCAATCAGCTTTTTGTTTTATTAATATTAACTGTTGTTTCTTTCCTTTCTTTTTCATTTATTTATGCTCAGATATTTATGATTTCTTCCCTTCTACTGATTGTACAGCTTTTTTGTTCTTCTTTTCCCAGTGGTTTTAGGTGAAAGGTTAGATTGTCTATTTAATGTGTTTTTGTTGTTGTTGTTGTTTCTTGAGGTAGGGTTGTATTGCTATAAACTTCCCTCTTAGAACTGCTTTTGTAGCATACCATACGTTTTGAGTTGTTGTGTTTTCATTGTCATTTGTTTCCTGATTTCTTCAGTAACCTGTTGGTTATTTAGGAGCCTGTTGTTTAATCTCCTTGTGCTTGTGTTTCTTATACTTTTTTTTTTGTAATTGATATCTAGTCTCGTAGCATTGTGGCCAGAGAAGATACCTGATATTATTTCAATTTTCTTAAATTTACTGAGGTTTGATTTGTGACCAAAGATGTGGTCTATCCTGGAGAATATTCCATGTGCACTTTAGAAGAAGGTGTATTCTTCTGCATTTGGATGTTATCTCCTGAAAATATCACTGAGATCTATCTCATCTAATGTATCATTTAAGACTATGTTTCCTTACTAATTTTGTCTTCATGATCTGTCCATTGGTATGAGTGAGGTGTTAAAGTCTACTATTGCTGTGTTACTGTCATTTCTCTTTTGAAATCTGTTAGTGTTTGTTTTATATATTTCAGTGCTTCTATATTGGGTGCATCAGTTCAGTTCAGTTAAGTTCAGTCACTCAATTGTGTCTGACTCTTTGCAACCCCATGAATCACAGAACGCCAGGCCTCCCAGTCCATCACCAACTCCCAGAGTTCACCCAGATTCGTGTCCATTGAGTCAGTGATGCCATTCAGCCATCTCATCCTCCGTCGTCCCCTTCTTCTCCTGCTCCCAATCCCTCCCAGCATCAGAGTCTTTCCCAATGAGTCAACACTTCGCATGAGGTGGCCAAAGTACTGGAGTTTCAGCTTTAGCATCATTCCTTCCCAAGAAATCCCAGGGCTGATTTCCTTCAGAATAAATTGGTTGGATCTCCTTGCAGTCCAAGGGACTCTCAAGAGTCTTCTCCAACACCACAGTTCAAAAGCATCTTCGGCACTCAGCCATCTTCACAGTCAACTCTCACATCCATACATGACTACTGGAAAAACCATAGCCTTGACTAGATGGACCTTAGTCGGCAAAGTAATGTCTCTTTTGCTTTTGAATGTACGATCAAGGTTGGTCATAACTTTTCTTCCAAGGAGTAAACGTCTTTTCATTTCATGGCTGCAATCACCATCTGCAGTGATTTTGGAGTCCAAAAAAATAAAGTCTGACACTGTTTCCACTGTTTCCCCATCTATTTCCCATGAAGTGATGGGACCAGATGCCATGATCTTCGTTTTCTGAATGTTGAACTTTAGGACAACTTTTCACTCTCCTCTTTCACTTTCATCAAGAGGCTTTTTAGTTCCTCTTCACTTTCTGCCATAAGGGTAGTGTCATCTGCATATCTGAGGTGATTGATATTTCTCCCAGCAATCTTGTTTCCAGCTTGTATTTCTTCCAGTCCAGCATTTCTCATGATGTACTCTGCATAGAAGTTAAATAAGCAGGGTGACAATATACAGCCTTGACGTACTCCTTTCCCTATTTGGAACCAGTCTGTTGTTCCATGTCCTGTTCTAACTGTTGCTTCTTGACCTGCATACAGATTTCTCAAAAGGTAGGTCCTGTGGTCTGGTATTCCCATCTCTTTCAGATTTTTCCACAGTTTACTCTGATCCACACAAAGGCTTTGGTATAGTCAATAAAGCAGGAATAGATGTTTTTCTGGAACTCTCTGGCTTTTTCTATGATCCAGCAGATGTTGGCAATTTGATCTCTGGTTCCTCTGCCTTTTCTAAAACCAACTTGAACATCAGGAAGTTCACGGTTCACATATTGCTGAATCCTGGCTTGGAGAATTTTGAGCATTACTTTACTAGCATGTGAGATAAGTGCAATTGTGTGGTAGTTTGAACATTCTTTGGCATTGCCTTTCTTTGAGATTGGAATGAAAACTGACATTTTCCAGTCCTGTGGCCACTGCTGAGTTTTCCAAATTTGTTGGCATAGTGAGTGCAGCACTTTCACAGCATCATCTTTCAGGACTTGAAATAGCTCTAGTGGAATTCCACCACCTCCACTCGCTTTGTTCATAGTGATGCTTTCTAAGGCCCTCTTGACTTCACATTCCAGGATGTCTGGCTCTAGATGAGTGATCACACCATCATGATTATCTGGGTCGTAAAGATATTTTTTTGTACAGTTCTTCTGTGTATTCTTGCCACCTCTTCTTAATAGTTTTCGCTTCTGTTAGGTCCAGACAATTTCTGTCCTTTATCGAGCCCATCTTTGCATGAAATATTCCCTTGGTATCTCTAATTTTCTTGAAAAGATCTCTAGCCTTTCCCATTCTGTTCTTTTCCTCTATTTCTTTGCATTGATTGCTGAAGAAGGCTTTCCTATCTCTTCTTGCTATTCTTTGGAACTATGCATTCAGGTGTTTATATCTTTTATTTTCTCCTTTGCTTTTCATTTCTCTTCTTTTCACAACTATTTGTAAAGCCTCCCCAGAAAGTCATTTTGCTTTTTTGCATTTTTTTCCCATGAGGATGGTCTTGATCCCTGTCTCCTGTACAATATCACAAACCTCATTCCATAGTTCATCAAGCGCTCTACCTATCAGATCTAGGCCCTTAAATATATTTTTCACTTTCACTGTATAATCATAAGGGATTTGATTTAGGTCATACCTGAATGGTCTAGTGGTTTTCCTTACTTTCTTCAATTTAAGCCTGAATTTGGTAATAAGGAGATCATGATCCGAGCCACAGTCAGCTCTTGGTCTTGTTTTTGTTGACTGTATAGAACTTCTCCATCTTTGGCTGCATAGAATATAATTAAACTGATTTGGTGTTGACCATCTGGTGATGTCCATGTGTAGAGTCTTCTCTTGTGTTGTTGAAGAGGGTGGTTGCTATGACCAGTGCATTTTCTTGGCAAAACTCTTATTAGTCTTTGCGCTACTTCATTCCACATTCCAAGGCCAAATTTGCCTGTTACTCCAGGAGTTTCTTGACTTCCTACTTTTGCATCCAGTCCCCTATAATAAAAAGGACATCTTTTTTGGGTGTTAGTTCTAAAAGGTCTTGTAGATCTTCATAGAACTGTTCAACATCAGCTTCTTCAGCATTACTGGTTGGGGCATAGAGTTGGATTACTGTGATATTGAATGGTTTGCCTTGGAGATGAACAGAAATCATCCTGTAGTTTTAGAGATTGTATCCACATAGTGCATTTCAGACTCTTCTGTTGACCATGATGGTGACTCCATTTCTTCTGAGGGATTCCTGCCTGCAGTAGTAAATATAATTGTCATCTGAGTTATTTCACCCATTCCAGTCCATTTTAGTTCACTGATTCCTAGAATGTCAGTGTTCACTCTTGCCATCTCCTGTTTGACCACTTCCAATTTGCCTTGATTCTTGGACCTGACATTCCACGTTCCTATGCAATATTGCTCTTTACAGTATCGGACCTCACTTCTATCACCAGTCACATCCACAGCTGGTTATTGTTTTTTCTTTGGCTCCATCCCTTCATTCTTTCTGGGGTTATTTCTCCATTGACTTCCAGTAGCATAGTGGGCACCTACTGATCTGAGGAGTTCCTCTTTCAGTATCCTACCATTTTGCCCTTTCATACTGTTTATGGAGTCTCAAGGCAAGAATACTGAAGTGGTTTGACATTCCCTTCTCCAGTGGACCACATTCTGTGAGACCTCTCCACCATGACCTGCCCATCCTGCGTTGCCTCACAGGCATGGCTTAGTTTCATGAGTTAGACATGGCAGTGGCCCTAGTGTGATTAGAGTGACTAGTTTTCTGTGAGTATAGTTTCAGTGTGTCTGCCCTCTGATGCCTTCTTGCAACTCCTACCATCCTCCTTGGTTTCTCTTACCTTGGTCATGGGGTATCTCTTCATGGCTGCTCCAGCAAAGCACAGCCACTGCTCCTTACCTTGGATAAGGGGTATTAAACCAAAACATTTATAATAATTTCATTGATAAATGTCAGTTCTGACTATGGATACTGAATCAAAAAAGTCATGTTAGCATTAGTATCTTCTCCCTTTGTGTATGGGCTTCCCAGGTGGTATGATGATAAAGAATCAGCCTGCCAATGCAGGAGATCAAGAGATGTGGGTTTGATCCCTAGGTCAGGAAGATTCCCTAGAGTAAGAAATGGCCTTACTTTTGTATTCTTGCCTGGAAAATTCCACGGGCAGAGGAGTCTAGTGAGCTACTGTCCATGAGGCTGCAACGAGTAGGATATAAATGAGCAACTGAGCACTCTTTGTCTATATAGTTCTTTTCAATTGTATAAGTTTAAGCACCTTAGAAAATAAAGCTTCTGTGTGAGCCTTGTGATGTTCCAAAAGCAGTTACAGGTTAATGGACCATGATTTGTAGGAAGGTACTGCAGATATTTTTAAAGAAAGTCTTCCAATACATCCAAATCTCATTATCCAAAGCTGAAAGAGTGCAGAAGCAAGGCAGAGTTTCAGAGCCCAGCCATCACTTCTCAGATAGAGATATGAGGGAATGAACAGATATGTAGAAGGAACAAACCAGAGATCACTTGTTTCTAGGCCTGAACTTTGCAAAAAGGAGCCCAGTGCTACACATGACCTGAGTGGTCGCTGGGAGAATATCAAGGACAATTTACATGAACTATGCATGCAATTATCATGTACCTCAATTGTGCACCTCATTTTCTACACTAAAGCCCTCTTCAGGAGATGCTGTAACACTTGATATAAAAAGTCACGTGGATGACCTATGCAGAAGGGTCTTTTGTCCAGTGCATCTGTGTCTAGGACCAGAGTGAGGTGAGAGACATGGGCCCACAGTGTAGCCAGTTGTCTCCAGGAGAGCTTAAGGGAATGTTAGCAGCAGCTGGTGAGGAGGGAGGAAGCATGGTGTGAACAGAACTGAGTCAAGCCCCATCTGTCCCCACCAGTATCCTGGGCACCATGGACTCCAGCAGCAGACACTCAGCCTTGTTCCCTAGATCTGAATTTCCATGCTATGATGGTCCCCAGGGCTTAAAAAGAGCACTGACAGCCAGGGGTCAAGAAGAGCAGGAACAGTAAGGCAAAAGTGTGTCTAATTTTGTTGAAAACATATGCAGGGCCCCATCTGGTCTTTGCTGCTGATTCTATATGGCAGAAAAAGTGGCATGTGAAGGGGCTTGTGGATGGTGCAGCATCTGTGTGAACAGAAGCTCCTCTGTGTGGCTCCAGCTATTATCCACATGGTGAGCAATGGAGTGAAAATTAAAACGGTAGAAGAAGGCCATGCTGGTGTTTGTGATCTAGTCTTGCCTCAGGAGGAACACTCTCTCATGATGAAGTGACTTCTGTTTATAGTCCTCCTTCTCAGCCACCCACGTCCTACTTGGTGATTGCTGCTTTCCATGGAGAATCAGAGTTCTGTTGTGATGATATATGAGTCAACAGCTCCCTGAGCACTGTATCTGGAGAATATCTTAACCCCAGATTCTCAGATCCTAAGCTGGGTGAACAAAATATCTCTTGTTGTTGTTCAGTCCCCAAGTTATGTTCAACTCTATGTGAGCCCATGGGCTATAGCACACCAGGCTTCTCTGTCCTTCACTATCTTTCAGAGTTTGCTCAAACTTATGTCCACTGAGTCGATGATGCTATCCAACCATCTCTTTGAATACTTTAGCATTGCCCTTCTTTTGGATTGGAATGAAAACTGACCTTTTGCAGTCACTGCTGAGTTTTCCAAATTTGCTGGCATATTGAGTACAGCACTTTCACAGCATCATCTTTCAGGATTTGAAATAGCTCAGCTGGAATTCCATCACCTCCACTAGCTTTGTACTAATGCTTCCTAAGGCCCACTTGACTTTGCACTCTAGGATGTCTGGTTCTAGGTGAGTGATAACACCATCATGGTTATGTGGATCATTAAGATATTTTTTGTATAGTTCTTCTGTGTATTTTTGCTCTCTTTTCTTAATATCTTCTGCTTCTGTTAGATCCATGATATTTCTGTCCTTTATTGTGCCATCGTCACATAAAATGTTCCCTTGGTATTTCTAATTTTCTTGAAGAGATCTTTAGTCTTTCCCATTCTATTGTTTTCCTCTATTTCTTTGCATTGTTCTCTTAGGAAGGCTTTCTTATCTCTCCCTGTTATTCTCTGGAACTCTGCATTCAGATGGGTATGTCTTTTCTCTTCTCCTTTGCCTTTTGCTTCTCTTCTTTTCTCAGATATTTGTAAGTCCTTTTTAGTCAACCACTTTGCCTTTTTGCATTTCTTTTTCTTGGAGATGGATTTGCTCACCGCCTCTTGCACACTGTTATGAACCTCCATCCATAGTTTTTCTGGCACTCAATCAGATCTAGTCCCTTGAGCCTATTTGTCATCTCCATTGTATAGTCGTAAGGGATTTGATTTAGGTCATACCTGAATGATCTAGTGGTTTCCCCTACTATCTTAGCTTAAGTTTGAATTTTGCATTAAAGAGTTCATGATCTCTGGATGACTCAATTTTCCAGAGTATTCAATTCAGTTTCTCCTATTTGCAGAAGCAGGCTGCTGGCCTTCCCTGTCCTGTCCCTGGGTTTTAGGAACTCCCCCCCCCCCACCTTGATCATGCAGAGGACTGGCTGATTGTTCCTTACCTTCCTGCTGCAGAGTTCAGTGACAGCTTTCAGAGTGTCTGCTGGCATTGGAACCCACTGGTTCCAGAGAAGGAGATACTTACAGGGCATATACATACATATAAAGCTATCCATTTACTTATTAGATGCTGGTTCATCTCCATTTCTTTTGTTTTCTTTGTTATTTTTTTCCTCCTTCAGATTTCAGTTTCTTCTCCTCCTTCAGAAATCCTTTTTCCAGCAACATAAAAGAGTAATTTCCCTCAGACTAGTCTGAGTAAAAACCAAAAATGAATTTAAAAACAAAAAAAAGAGTAAGAGAGACTGGCCCAGTTTCTGACATGCTGAGTTCTGTTGCCGTCATTAAAAAAAAGATGGCCAGTATAACGTAGAGAGTTGCATTCTCAAAGTCGGCATGATTTCTCCCTGAGTTAGCATATCTGAACCAGTAGCTAAAATTTACCTCTTTTCATCCTATTAATAACACCTCTGGAGTTTGTACATTGCTGGACCTGGCAACTTTGATGAATGTTTTTGTCATCTGTTCTATTGGTTCTCATAATTCACTGTCCATCTGCCTGGACTATTCCCTGCAGGCTGGCCCACTTTGGAAGCGTTTACATGGGTCCTAATGAAGATTATGCACCAATCACTGAGATGCTGGTCTCAGAAACTGAGATCAAGAAGCTGCTTCACAAATTCTATTTACCTGAGGAAAATGTGACCTTAGCTAAAATGTGTAAATTGTCCTTGTGATTTCTTTAATATTATGTATAGAAATTTCACCATACTTTTATTTGCCACACTTAAAAGTTATGATAATTCTCAATGTTAAAAAAAAAAAACATAAAATTACCATAAAATCCATCAATTCCACTTCTAGGTATATACTGCCAAGCTTTAAAAGCAGGAACCCAAACAGACATTTGCACGTTTATGTTCATAGTAACATTACTCACAATAGCCAAAAGAAAATAATTCAAAAGTTCATCAAAAGATAAATGGATAAACAAAATGTGGTCTATACATACAACGGAATAGTATTCAGTCTTAAAATAGAATAGCACGTGCTACAGCATGGATTAACTCTGAGAACTTCATGCTAAGTGAAAATTAGCCAGTCACAAAGGGACAAATGTTGTATGATTCCATTTATCCAAAGTACCTAGAGAAAACAAACCCATAGAGATAGAAAGCAGAATGGTTGCTATGGGCTAGGGAGTGAGAAGAAAATGGGGAGTTGTACATTAGTGGGTACAGAGTTTCAGTTTGGGAAGCTGAGCAGTTGGAAGACAGATGGATGTTGGTGATAGTTACATAACAATGTGAATGTCATTGCTAAAGAAAACTCAAGAAGCTAAAGTGCTAAACTGAAGCTTCAGGGTTATTTTGATTCAAAAACATCTTGGAATCCATATCTGCACTGTTCTACCACCTAGAACAGTGGTGATGTTCATGGGTTTTTCAGTAAAGTAATTTACCATAGTTCTGACACTCAGACACAGACAGAGGAGTCCGGAAGATGTTCAACATGGCTACAATTGACCTAATTGTATTCTTGGGGCTATCAAACCCAATTTGGCACAGTTTTAAAATGGGAAATATTTTAGCCAAGTTAAAGTATTATTGATGGAAATGTCTACACTAAATCCAGGTGCAGTTTTGTTTTGACTTCTAGTTTATAGGAGAGTGTCAAATGATGCCATAAATGACATCACCATCAAATCCGGAACTTGGACATCTCATGAGGCAATTGTCCTAGTCTCTTCCAAACATCATGATCAAAAAGGACTGAGAAGTTGCAGTCACCAAATGCAACATGTCAATCTTGGTTGCATCTACATGTTTTTTTAATTGAGCTATAAAAAATATTTCAGAGGGGGGTGGTCCCAAGATTTTGGAGGAATAGGATGGGGAGACCACTTTCTCCCCCCATGAATTCATCAAAAGATCATTTGAATGCAGAGCAAGTTACACAAAACAACTTCTGAATGCTGCCGGAGGACACCAGGCACCCAGAAAGGCAGCCAATCTCTTCAAAAGAAGGTAGGACAAAATATAAAAGACAAAAAGAGAGACAAAAGATAGGGACAGAGACCCATCCTGGGGAGGGAGTTGTGAAGGAGGAGAAGTTTCCAAACAGCAGGAAACCCTTTCACTGGCGGGTCTGTGGGGAGTTTTGGACTCTCAGAGGGCAATGTAACTGGGAGAAGAAAAAAAAAAAAAAACCTGCAGAATACACGCCTAACCACAAGGGCCAGTGGAGAAGTAGCCCAGACGCTCGTGTATGCCACCTGGGGGTGGGGGCTGGACAGAGAGGCATGGGCTGCATAATCAATGCTTAGGATAAGGACCAGGCCTGAGTGCCCTGAGGACGATCTGAGGGAGCTAACGTGAGACAGCAACCCAAACTGTGGGATTGCCAGAGAGAAAAGAAAGAGAACTTTCCCACGAAAGGCTCTAAAGTGCATACTGGCCTGCTCACAGAAGAAAGGGTTGTTCCAATACCAAAGGAGAGCTAGCCAGCTGCATACAGGCCCCTCCACCCCTCACTTTCTCCCACCCCAGCTGGAGGCTGAGAAGCAGAAGAGCCACACCCAGAGCTAGAAGGCAAGGGGCTGCTGCAATCTCAGCCTCAGAGACTGGCATCCTCCACCAAACTGTGAGCAGGCTCCCAGTTGCTAACAACATCTTCCTGGGATCCTAGATGGTTGACATCTGCCAGAAGGGTCACAGCCTGAGATAAGCTCCCCAGAGGAGATACACATCACATCTGAGATAGTGCTCTCGTGGTGCACCCTGGAAACAAAGTGGCTGGGACTAGGGAGGTGATTAAGATGCAGGGACCACCTGCGACAGTACGCTCCCCAAGCACCTGGTCGCCTGAGCTGCTCGGATCTGGAAAGGGCACAAAACGAAGGCCCAACTGAGTCTGTGCCCTTGTGGATTACCCAAGAACCTGAACCTGAGTGGCTTAGACCTGGGAAGTGCACTAAACCCAGGGCCCATTTGGACAGTTCCCCTGCAGAGCAACCTGGAGCCTGAGTAGTGTAGACTGGGGAAACACACACCCTGTGAGTGGGAGCAAACCCACTGTGGCCAAGACACTGTGGGCACTCCTCGCACATGCAGTGGTATTTGTTTGCAGTGTTTCTCCCTCCCCACAGCACAACTAACAAGTGAGCCTAAGTAAGTGACCACCTTCACCCCCTTGTGTGAGGGCAGCAATTAGACACTGAAGAGACTTGCAAAAAGAGGATCCAAAATAAACAAAGAAGAGGGAACAGCTCTGGAAGTGGCGAGTGCAGATTAAAGCTCTCTCGTTAACATTGACTAAAGGAGCTTATGCTTGAGAACAAGCACAAGCTGGAGAAAGGAACTATCTGAAACTGAACTGATCCCACACTGCCCAAAACAGCTCCAGAGAAATTCCTAGATATATTTTTACTATTATCACTTTTTAATTAAAAAAATTAAGTTCTTTATCATTCCCTTAATTTTCATATTTATAACCTATTACCTTGCAAAAATAAAACCCTATTTTTTATGATGCTACCTATTCAATTTATTAAAAATTAAAATAAGCAAAATAAACAAACTTTTGCTCCAAACTTATGCTGCTCCTGTGGAAGATACAATAGAGGCTGCCTTGCAATAATAAGTACAAATTCTTGCTACAGAGATGGAGAAATAAAAGGACAATTCTAGTTGCCCAAAAGAAAATTCACTGTACACATTTTATTTAGTTTCGTACACTGTCTTAATATGAATGGGACGGCCTTTCTACTTGACCCAGTTTTTTAACCAAAACAAAATAACTTACGTAATACAAAGTGTTAAAACACAGCATAAAGATACAAAAACAGACATACTAATTCTAATTAGGAATGAATTATGATGTTGTATATTTTTTATACTCCACAATTAAGTTTAGGAAATCACAAAAACATAGCTCACTGATTTGAATGAAATGCATAAGTTTTTAGCAAAGTGTTGTAGTTAAGTTACAAAAGAAAATTACCAAAGAATGCACAAAATTGATGTTTATTCCACTTTTGTGTCATATTCCTGGATCCTTCACCAATGTTACATGAGAAAGAAAAACTAAAGCCAAACAAATGGAAAAATGGAAATCAGAATCACTAATCTTATCAAGTGGGAAAAAATAAATTAAAATCAAGCAGCCATCAGCAAGAGTATAGCAAAGATAATGCTGTAAAAAGAAACAAAGAAAATTGCCAGAAAACTGTATGCATCATACTCTTTCAAACCAGCAAAATAGGCTCCTGCATGCAATGAAACATCAACAAATCATTCTCTTGTCAGGAATAGAAATGAAAGCTCTTTTTTTAAAAAAAAAAAATATTGTAGATGGGGCAAATGTGTTTGTAATGGTTAATTATATTAAGCTATTACAGAGTGGACCAGGAATATATTTATGGATTCTGGGGTGATGTGCACTGTAATTCTTTGATTGGGATAATGGACACTCTAAAAAAAAAGAGAAAAAGAAAATATGTACACAGAAGTACAAGACAAAGACAAATGAGACTTCTCTTGTATCTTAGTCACATTTAGGTGGAAATCAAATTTAAATGCAGTCCACGCTTCTTTTGAAGAAGATTTGGTTCAGCTCCAAAATCTCAATTGTTTGAGGCAGTCTCCTATGAAAATACTCAGAAGGTATCTTCTTAAACAACAAACCTATTTTTAGTGGTGGAGCCACTCTGAGTAGCTGTGCCTGCATGGGACTGATAACCAATCACTGTCATTGGAGGAAGTCCTAACCTTTCCTTGTACACCTTCTCTATGTGTGTAGCTGCTTCTCTGTTTTCACATTCAGTAGTCCATATTGCTATTTTATCACCTTTAGCTCTAACATTAACAATAACTCTACATACATCATCACTGTAGTCATCAAAAGATTCTCCAATAAGGCACAGCAGTGTCTCTAGCCAAAAACAATCGAGGTCACTTCATCTCTGTTATTTGTTCAGAGTAATTAGCCATCGTCCTCCTCGTTTGTTTTTCTTATCTTCCCACATAAACTCAATACCATCCTTTAAAAATGAGTAGTCACAGCCAGGCATTAAATTACTAGACAACCGGATATGGTTGTACAGAGCCCAAAAGTCTTCAACAATATCAAACTTAGAGATCAACCAAAGGTTTGCTTGCCAAGTTTTGCTTTTATCATTTTTTAAAAACCAGAGTGCCCATCTGTTCTGTGAAGGGTGTTTAGTGTTCTGGGTTAGCAACCTCCTGATTAGATTCTGTTTTCTCTTCTACTGTAGGCGGGGGATTCGGAGTAGAGGTGGTTTCCTAAATTGGGAGGGAAGCCAGAAGAAGAGATAAAGAGAAAATCAAAATGGAAAATTAACTTGAAAATTTAAGTTTCTATTTCCAATAAACTGTGTCTGTGAAATCTTCCAGATGGTAAAGACTCGGAAGAACAGACAGATCTAGACCCATTTTCATTCTCTGAGGCATGCGCGCAGCATGGAAAAGATGAATGAATGGAAGACAGGCACGTGTGAAACCCAGCAGGTCCTGCTGGCAACCACACTGGCAGCAGCTCTCCATAGGCCTCGCTCCTCCCAAAAAAAGACCCTATTTTTTATGTAAATTTCATATATATATATATATATATAATAATTTTTGTGATTGGTTTATTTTGTATTTTTAATATTGTATTTTTGAGAGTCTAAACTCTACTCTGGATTTTTAATCTTTGCTTTTTGGTATTTGTTATCAATTTTATACCTTTAAGAATTTAATCTTCAGTATCCATTTTCACTTAGGGGTATGATTACTGGTTTGATTGCTCTTTCCCCTATTGACTTTCCCTTTTCTTCCTCAGGTCACCTCTATCTCCTCTCTCCCCCTTCCCTTCTCTATTTAACTCTTTAAATCTCTCTGGGTGTTCCAGGCTGTGGAGAGCACTTAGGAAACTTATTACTGGCTAGATTGGTCTCTCCTCTTTTGACTTCCCCTCTTCTCCTGATCACCTCTATCTCCTTCCTCCTTCTTCTTTTCTCCATGTAACTCTGTGAACTTCTCTGGTTGTCCCTTGTTGTGGAAAATTATTTTACCATTAACCTAGAAGTTTTATCATCTGTGTTGTATGGATGGATAAGTCTTGAGGCTACTGTAAGAATAAGACTGAAAGCCAGAGGCAGAAGGCTTAATTCCAAAACTTGAGAACATCAGAGAACTCCTGATTCCAGGGAACATTAATTGACAAGAGCTCACCCAAAAGCCTCCATACCTACACTGAAACCAAGCTCCACCCAAGAGCCAACAAGTTTCAGAGCAAGACATACCAAGTTAATTCTCCAGCAGAACAGGAACACACCCCTAAGCATTAAAGGAAAGGCTGCCCAAAGCTATAGACACCCTAAAACTCACTACTGGACACTTCATTGCACTTCAGAGAAGAGATCCAACTCCACCCACCAGAACACAGATGCAAGCTCCCCTAACCAGGAAACTTTGTCCAACCCCACCTACAGAGGGCAGGCTCCCTAATAAAGAGGAACCATGAACTTCCAGCCAAAGAAAGGACACGCCAGACACAGAAATCTAAACAAAATGAAAAGTCAGAGAAATATTTGGCAGGTAAAAGAACATGATAAATGCTCACCAAACAAAACCAAAGAGAAGGGGATAGGGAGTCTACCTGAAAAAGAATTCAGAATAATGATAGTACAGATGATCCAAAATATTGCAAACAAAATGGAGTTACAGATAATTAGAGACAAGGATTGAGAAGATGCAAGAAATATTTAACAAGGACCTAGAAGAAATAAAGAAGAGTAAATCAATAATGAATAATGCAATAACTGAGACCAAAAGCACTCTGGAGGGAAACAACAGCAGAATAACTGAGGCAGAAGATAGGATAAGTGAGGTGGAAGATAGAATGATGGAAATAAATGAAGCAGAGAGGAAAAAAAAAGAATTAAAAGAAACGAAGACAACCTCAGAGACCTCTGGGACAATGTTAAATGTCCCAACTTTGGAATCATAGGAGTCACAGAAGAAAACACAAAGAAAGGGCGTGAGAAAATACTTGAGGAGATAATAGTTGGAAACTTCCCTAAAATGGGGAAGGAAACAGCCACCCAAGTCCAAGAAACCCAGAGAGTCCCAAAGAGGATAAACCCAAGGCGAAACACAACAAGACGTGTATTAAACTAATACATGTCTTCAAACTAATGAAGATCAAACACAAAGAGCAAATGTTAAAAGCAGCAAGGGAAAAGCTGCAAATAACATACAAGGGGATTCCCATAAGGGTAACAGCTAATCTTTCAATAGAAACTCTTCAAGCCAGAAGGGAATGGCAGGACATACTTAAAGTAATGAAAGGGAAAAATCTATAGTCCAGATTACTATACCCAGCAAGGACCTCATTCAAATATGAAGAAGTCAAAAGCTTTACAGACAAACAAAAGCTGAGAGAATTCAGCAACCATGAAACCAGCTCTTCAACAAATGCTAAAGGATCTTTTCCAGACAGGAAACACAAAAAAAGTTTTATAAACTCAAACCCAAAACAACAAAGTAAATGGCAATGGGATTATACTTATCAATAATTACCTTAAATGTAAATGGGTTGAAAGCCCAGTCAAAAGACAAAAACTGGCTGAATGGATACAAAAACAAGACCCCAATATATGCTGTCTACAGGAGACCCACCTCAAACCAAGAGACATATCAGACTGAAAGTGAATATTTGGAAAAACATGTTTCATGCAAATGCAGACCAAGAGAAAGCAGGAGTAGCCATACTCATATCAGATAAAAAAAGACTTTGAAGTAAAGACCATGAAAAGAGACAAAGGAGTACACTACATAACGATCAAAGGATCAATCTAAGAAGAAGATATAACAATTATAAATACATATGCATCCAACATAGGAGGACCTCAATACGTAAGGCAAATGCTAACAAGTATGAAAGGGGAAATTAACAGTAATACAATAATAGTGGGAGACTTTAATATCCCACTTGCACCTGTGGATAGATGACCCAAACAGAAAATTAGCAAGAAAACACAAACTTTAAATGATACAATAGACCAGTTAGACATAGTTGCTATATATATAGGACATGTCCCCCCAAAATAATGAATTTCACCCTTTTCTCAAGAGCACATGGAACATTCTCCAGGATAGATCTCATCCTGGGCCATAAATCTAGCCTTGGTAAATTCAAAAAATTTGAAATCACTTCAGGCATCTTTTCTGACCATAATGCAGTAAGATTAGACACCAACAACAGGAGAAAAAAACTATTAAAAATACATTCATATGGAGGCTATACAACACACTTCTCAATAACCAACAAATCATGGAAGAAATTAGAAATGAAATAAAAATTTGCATAGAAACAAATGGAAATGAAAACATGACAACCCAAAATATGCTGCTGCTGTTGCTAAGTTGCTTCAGTTGTGTCCAACTCTGTGAGACCCCATAGATGGCACCAGGCTCCTCTGTCCCTGGGATTCTCCAGGCAAGAATACTGGAGTAAGTTGCCATTTCCTTCTCCATCCAAAACAAATGGGATTCAGTAAAAGCAGTGCTAAGGGGAGGGTTCATAGCAATACAAGTTTACCTCAAGAAACAAGAGAAAAAACAAATAAATAACCTAATGCAACTAGAAAAAGAAGAAATGAAGAACCTCAGGGTTAGTAGAAGGAAAGAAATAATAAAAAATTAGAGAAGAAACAAATGAAAAAGAAACAAAGGAAACTATAGCAAAAATCAGAAAAACTAGAAGCTTGTTCTTTGAGAAGATAAAGAAAATAGGCAAACCGTTAGCTAGATTCATAAAGAAAAAAGGAGAGAAGAATCAAATCAACAAAATTAGAAATGAAAAAGGAGAAATAACAGCAGACAACACAGAAATACAAAGGATCATAAGAAACTACTATCAGCAACTATATGCCAATAAAATGGACAACTTCAAAGAAATGGAAAAATTCTTAGAAAAGCATAACCTTTCAAAACTGAACCAAGAAGAGATAGAAAATCTTAACAGACCCATCACAAGCACAGGAGTAAAGACTGTAATAAAAAAATCTTTCAACAAACAAAAGCCCAGCACCAGACAGCTTCACAGCTGAATTCTACCAAAAATTTAGAGAAGAGCTAACACCTATCCTACTCAAACTCTTCCAGAAAATTGTAGAGGGAGGTAAACTGCCAAACTCATTCTATGAGACCACTATCACCCTAACACCAAAACCAGATAAAGACGCCACAAAAAAGAAAACTACAGGCCAATATCACTGATGAACATAGATGCAAAAATCCTCAACAAAATTCTAGCAAACAGAATCCAACAACATATTTAAAAGATCAAACATCATGACCAAGTAAGCTTTATCCTAGGCATGCAAGGATTCTTCAATATTCACAAATCAATCAATGTGATACACCACATTAACAAATCGAATGATAAAACCCATATGATTATCTCAATAGATGAAAGCCTTTGACAAAGTTCAACATCCATTTATGATAAAAACTCTCCAGGCAGCAGGTATAGAGGGAACATACCTCAACATAATAAAAGCCATATATGATAAACCCACAGCAAACATTATCCTCAATGGCGAAAAATTGAAAGCATTTCTCCTAAAGTCAGGAACAAGATAAGGGTGCCCACTCACTACTACTATCCAACATAGTTTTGACAGTTTTAGCCACAGCAATCAGAGAAGGAAAAGAAATAAAAGGAATTCAGATTGGAAAAGAGGAAGTAAAACTCTCCCTATTTGCAGATGACATGATTCTTTGCATAGAAAACCCTAGAGACACCACCAGAAAATTACTAGAGCTAATCAAAGAATATAGTAAAGTTGCAGGATATAAAATTAACACACAGAAATCCCTTGCATTCCTATACACTAACAATGAGAAAATAGAGAAATTAAGGAAACAATCCCATTTGCCATAGCAACAAAAAGAATAAAATACTTAGGAGTAAATCTACCAAAAGAAACAAAAGACCTATATATAGAAAACTATAAAACACTGATGAGAGAAATCAAAGATGACACAAATAGATGGAGCAGAACATAGTGCTGAAATAAATGAAAAAGAAAAAAAGGAGACTGTAGCAAAAATCAGCAAAACTAAGAGCTGGTTCTTTGAGAAGACAAAGAAAATAGGCAAACCATTTGCCAGTCTCATAAAAAAAAAAAAAAGAGAGATAAGAATCAAGCCAACAAAATTAGAAATGAAAAAGGAAAAATCACAACAGACAACACAGAAATACAAAGGATCATAAGAAACTACTATCAGAACTATGTACCAATAAATTGGACCACTTTTATTGTCTTTCATATACCATGTTCATGGATTGGAAGAATCAATAAGGTGAGAATGTGTATACTACTCAAAGCAATCTATAAATTCAATACAATCCTTATCAAGCTACCAATGGTATTTTTCACAGAACTGGAACAAATAATTTCACAATTTGTATGGAAATACCAAAAAACTCGAATAGCCAAAGAAATCTTGAGAAAGAAGAATTGAACTGGAGGAATCAACGTGTCAGACTTCACACTATACTACAAAACTACTACAGTTATCAAGACAGTATGGTACTGCCACAAAGGCAGAAATATAGATCAATGGAACAAAATTGAAAACCCAGAGGTAAATCCACACACCTATAGACACCTTACCTCAGACAAAGGAAGGAAAAATATGTAATGAAAAAAAGACAATCTCTTTAATAAGTGGTGCTGAGAAAACTGGTCAACCACCTGTAAAAGAATGAAATTAGAACACTTTCTAGCACCATACACAAAAATAAACTCAAAATGGATTAAAGATCTAAATGCAAGACCAGAAACTATAAAACTCCTAGAGGAAAACATAGGTAAAACACTCTCTGACATAAATCACAGCAAGATTCTTTATGACTCACCTCCCAGAGTAATGGAAATAAAAGCAAAAATAAACAAATGGGACCCTATAACTTAAAAGTTTTTGCATGATGAAGGAAACTATAAGCCAGGTGAAAAGACAGCATTCAGAATGGGAGAAAATAAGAGCACACGAAGCAACTGGCAAAGGATTAATCTCAAAAAAATATACAAGCAGCTAATGCAGCTCAATATCAGAAAAATAAATAACCCAATCAAAAATGAGCCAAGAACTAAACAGACATTTCTTTAAAGAAGACATATAGATGGCTAACAAGCACATGAAAAGATGCTCAACATCACTCATTATCAGAGAATTGCAAATCACAGTGAAGTACCATCTCAGCCCAGTTACAATGGCTGCTATCAAAAAGTCTCCATTCAGTTCAGTTCAGTTCAGTTCAGTCGCTCAGATGTGTCCGACTCTTTGCGACCCCATGAATCATAGCACGCCAGGCCTCCCTGTCCATCACCAACTCCTGGAGTTCACTCAGACTTATGTCCATCAAGTCAGTGATGCCATCCAGCCAGATTATCCTCTGTCATCCCCTTTTCCTTCTGACCCCAATCCCTCCCAGCATCAGAGTCTTTTCCAATGAGTTAACTCTCCGCATGAGGTGGCCAAAGAACTGGAGTTTCAGCTTTAGCATCATTTCTTCCAAAGAAATCCTAGGGTTGATCTCCTTCAGAATGGACTGGTTGAATCTCCTTGCAGTCCAAGGGACTCTCAAGAGTCTTCTCCAACACCAGAGTTCAAAAGCATCAATTCTTTGATGCTCAGCCTCTTCACAGTCCAACTCTCACATCCATACATGACCACAGGAAAAACCAGAGCCTTGACTAGATGAACCTTAGTCAGCAAAGTAATGTCTTTGCTTTTGAATGTACTATCTAGGTTGGTCATAACTTTTCTTCCAATGGGGAAGCATCTTCTAATTTCATGGCTTCATCACCATCTGCAGTGACTTTGGAACCCCCCAAAATAAAGTCTGACACTGTTTCCACTGTTTCCCCATCTATTTCCCATGAAGTGATGGGACCAGATGCCATGATCTTCATTTTCTGAATGTTGAGCTTTAAGCCAAATTTTCCACTTTCCACTTTCACTTTAATCAAGAAGCTTTTCAGTTCCTCTTCATTTTCTGCCATAAGGGTGGTGCTATCTGCATATCTGAGGTTACTGATATTTCTCCTGGCAATCTTGATTCCAGCTTCTGTTTCTTCTAGTCCAGCGTTTCTCATAATGTACTCTGCATGTTAAGTTAAATAAGCAGGGTGATAATATACAACTTTGATGTACTCCTTTTCCTATTTGGAACCAGTCTGTTGTGCCATATCCAGTTCTATCTATTGTGTTCTGACCCGCATACAGATTTCTCCAGAGGCAGGTCAGGTGATCTGCTATTTCCCTCTCTTTCAGAATTTCCCACAGTTTATTGTGATTCACACAGTCAAACTGCTTTGGTGCTGGGAGCCAGGGTAAGGAACTTTGCCCATGGCAAAGGTCATGAGGAAGGAGGCTTGGCATACACAAAGGTGTGATCAAGCCTCAGGAAACCCCCTGTTCCTGAGCATCTACCCCCAAAACCAGAGTCTGTTTTAGTCTGACTTTCCGGGGTGGGGGGGGAGGAGGTGGTGGCTCTCCTCCATAACCATTTCTCTTGGAGAAATAGTTAACTTGCAGCTCCAGTTAATAAAAATTCCTGGGCGTGACAAGAGTGTTTCAACTTACATACTCCTCTGAAGGTCCTCTAGCCTCCCTGACCAGGTTCGTCTGGACACATGTGATTGTTTACAGCCTCCCAACTGTGAGAGGCATGAGATACTTTAAAACTTTCTAAATACAGACTCTTTTGAGAAATTTGAAAATTATAAGTATAGTATTAGTGGGTTGATTAGAAATTATATTGGTGAAGGTTTTTTTCATTTGTTGTGCCAATAATTACTGCTAATTCCTTGCCCTGGGTGTGACAAGGGTGTCTCAGGTCGAACCTCTCTGCTGACAGACTAGCTTATGTGACAACCTCTCAACCATAAATAGCACAGAGGGTTTAGAGTATTTTGAAAGTCTTAATTAGCATAGGGCTTTTCTCATTGTTGAGTCAATGATTGCCACCAGGCCACCATATCCTTACGCACCTGGGAATATATTAATCAATGTATTTCAAATATAGAAAAGGAAATTTAGTAGTTTTTGAGGTTAGCAATACTAGACTTTTTGAGTTAACAAATTTTCTCTTTTGTTATAGATCACTGTACTTTGTTATAAATCACTGTGTCCTTGCTATGTAAAAATGTAACTTTATCCCTATCTTAAGACTAAAGAGATCTTAAAGGGAACATTGGTGAAGGGTTTTCATTTGTTGGGCATATGTTTGCTGCTAAATCTCCATATTCCCTGCCCTTATAATAAATATATCTAGCATATAGGAGAAATAAGTATTAATCTTTAAGATTAATCATGTTAACCTTAGGTTAAGTAAATTCCTTTCTTGATTGTAACCTGCTACACCTTCACCTTATAGGAATGCAACCTTATTTGGAGGGTGGTGCTTGGTTTAAGAAAAAATCAACCCTGGAAAAAATAAGTTTTCTGGTTAACTGACCGTTATTAGAAAGGGCCGTAAAATGTCAGCAGGCCTCATGGCCAGAAGATGATGTAAAACCCATAAGACCTTTGTATAATTTTATATGACACAACTGACTGTGACAAGGGTCAGGTCTGCTGACCCCCACGTGACTCTGTATCCATCCCTATGTATAACAAAAAGTATATAAACAAACTTAAAAAATAAAGAAATCAGATCAGTTTCTGGAAAGACTGATTCCCCTGTGTCGTTTCTTTCTTGCTCTCCGTTTTTCTGGCTGAATTCCCATCTGGAATGTGGGTACTCACCAAACCTGCTAATTCTGCCTAGGCTTCTAAGATCAGACTGGGGAGATGTCAGTGCCTCCTCTCCTTCGGAAGAATGGAAAGACTCCTGTGGCCTATGTAGGTGGTGATTGGTATTCCACATAAACCAAGTAATTCAGCCTCTTTTCTCCACTAATATTTCCTACTACACTTTCTGTTTCTAATCTCTCTATATATCTGTAATTAAATAAGTTTTTTCCTAGGTGCCTGCTTCGTCTCCCCTTGTAATTACCCTGGATCCACCAGGGCTGGACACCAGCACTTTGACATAGTCAATAAAGCAGAAATAGATGCTTTTTCTGGAACTCTCTTGCTTTTTCCATGATCCAGCGGATGTTGGCAATTTGATCTGTGGGTCCCCTGCCTTTTCTAAAACCAGCTTGAACATTAGGAAGTACATGGTTCACGTATTGCTGAAGCCTGACTTGGAGAATTTTGAGCATTCCTTTACTAGCATGTGAGATGAGTGCAATTGTAGGGTAGTTTGAGCATTCTTTGGCATTGCCTTTCTTTGGGATTGGAATGAAAACAACTTTTCCAGTCCTGTGGCCACTGCTGAGTTTTCCAAATTGGCTGGCATATTGAGTGCACCACTTCCACAGCATCATCTTTCAGGATTTGAAATAGCTCTAGTGGAATTCCACCACCTCCACTAGCTTTGTTCATAATGCTGCTTTCTAAGGCCCTCTTGACTTCACATTCCAGAATGTCTGGCTCTAGATGAGTGATCACACCATCGTGATTATCTGGGTCGTGAAGGTCTTTTTCGTACAGTTTTTCTGTGTATTCTTGCCATCTCTTCTTAATATCTTCTGCTTCTGTTAGGTCCAGACCATTTCTGTCCTTTATCGAACCCATCTTTGCATGAAATATTCCTTTGGTATCTCTAATTTTCTTGAAGAGCTCTCTAGTCTTTCCCATTCTGTTGTTTTCAATATTTCTTTGCATTGATTGCTGAAGAAGGCTTTCTTACCTCTTCCTGCTATTCTCTGGAACTCTGCATTTATATGCTTATATCTTTGATTTTCTCTTTTGTTTTTCACCTCTCTTCTTTTCACAGCTATTTGTAAGGCTTCCCCAGACAGTCATTTTGCTTTTTTGCATTTCTTTTCCATGGAGATGGTCTTGATCCCTGTCTCCTGTACAATGTCACGAACCTCATTCCATAGTTCATCAGGCACTCTATCAAATCTAGGCCCTTAAATCTATTTCTCCCCTCCACTGTATAATCATGAGGGATTTGATTTAGGTCATACCTGAATGGTCTAGCAGTTTTCCCTACTTTCTTCAATTTAAGTCTGAATTTGGTAATAAGGAGTTCATGATCTGAGCCACAGTCAGCTCCTGGTCTGTTTTTGCTGACTGTATAGAGCTTCTCCATCTTTGGCTGCATAGAATAGAATCAATCTGATTTTGGTGTTGACCATCTGGTGATGTCCATGTCTAGAGTCTTCTCTTGTGTTGTTGGAAGATGATGGTTGCCATGACCAGTGCATTTTCTTTGCAAAACTCTATTAGTCTTGCGCTGCTTCATTCTGCATTCCAAGGCCAAATTTGCCTGTTACTCTAGGTGTTTCTTGACTTCCTACTTTAGCATTCCAGTCCCCTAGAATGAAAAGGACATCTTTTTGGGGTGTTAGTTTTAAAAGGTCTTGTAGGTCTTCATAAAACTGTTCAACTTCAGCTTCTTCAGCGTGACTGGTTGGGGCATAGACTTGGAAAACTGTGATATTGAATGGTTTGCCGCAGAAACGAACAAAGTTCATTCTGTCGTTTTTGAGATTACATCCAAGTACTGCTTTTTGGACTCTTTTGTTGACCATTATGTCTACTCTATTTCTTCTGAGGGATTCCTGCGTGCAGTAGTAGATATAATGGTCAGCTGAGTTAAATTCACCCATTCCAATCCATTTTAATTCGCTGATTCCTAGAATACCGACGTTCACCCTTGCCATCTCCTGTTTGACCTCTTCCAATTTGCCTTAATTCATGGACCTAACATTCCAGATTCCTATGCAATTTTGCTCTTTACAGCATCGGATCTTGCTTCTATCACCAGTCGCATGCACAACTGGGTATTGTTTTAGCTTTGGCTCCATCCCTTCATTCTTTCTGGAGTTATTTCTCCACTGATCTCCAGTAGCATATTAGGTGACCTCGGACGCGGGATGTCTCCCTCTAGCCGCCCCTGACCTCGGACTCAGGGTAGCTCCTCCAGGCTGCCACTGACCTCGGATGCGGGGTAGCTCCTCTTGGTCATCGCCCCAATCTCAGACACAGGGTAGCTCCTATCGGCCATTCCTGCGCTCTCATAGCCTGGCACTCTAGGCTGCTGCCCCTGTCCTCGGACGTGGGGTAGCTCCTCTCGGCTGTGCTTAGTGTGCCAGCACAGCTCTTGCAGCTGCCTGTGCTTAGTGCACAGGCCCAATGGGATATTACTCAGCTATTAAAAAGAATGCACTTGAATCTGTTCTAATGAGATTGATGAAACTAGAGCCTATTATACAGAGTGAAGTAAGTCAGAAAGAAAAACACCAATACAGTATTTTAATGCATATATAGGGAATTTAGAAAGATGGTAAGGATGACCATATATGTGAGACAGCAAAAGAGACAGATGTAAAGAACAGACTTTTAGACTCTGTGGGAGAAGGCAAGGGTGGGATGATTTGAGAGAATAACATTGAAACATATATATTACCATATGTGAAATAGATTGCCAGTCCAAGTTTGATGCATGAAACAGGGCACTGAAAGTCAGTGCCCTGAGACAACCCAGAGGGATGGAGTGGGGAGGGAGGTGAGAAGAGTTTTGGGATGGAGAACACTTGTACAGCTATGGCTGATTCATATCAATGTGTGGCAAAACCACCACAATATTGTAAAGTAATTAGCCTCCAATTAAAATAAATTAATTAATTAGAAAACATTTTAGAGACAACTGGTAAATGCTAATATGTAGAAGATATTAGATGATATTAGAGAATTAAAGTTAAGTGTAATTATGCAGTTGATGGAATACCAGACCACCTTCCTTGCCTCCTGATAAATCTGTATGCAGATCAAGAAGGAAGAGTTAGAACTGAACATGGAGCAACAGTTTGGTTCCAAACTGGGAAAGGAGTACTTCAAGGCTGTATATTGTCACCCTGCTTATTTAACTTATGTGCAGAGTACATCATGTGAAATATCAGGCTGAATGAAGCACAAGCTGGAATCAAGATTGCCAGGGGAAATACCTATAATCTCAGATATGCAAATGACACTACCTTTATGCCAGAAAGTGAAGAGAAACCCTTAATGAAAATGAAAGAGGAGAGTGAAAAAGCTGACTTAAAACTTAACATTAAAAAAAACTAAGATCATGACATCCAGTCCCATCATTTCATAGCAAATAGATGGGAAAACATTGAAAACAGTAGAGATCTTTTTTTGTGTGTTGGGGGGGTGGGATCTCCTAAATCACTGCAGATGGTGACTATGAAATTGAAAGATGCTTGCTCCTTGGAAGAAAAGTTATAACCAACCTATACAGCATATTAAAAAGCAGAGACTTTACTTTGTTAACAAAGGTCTGTCTAGTCAAAGCTATGGTTTTTCCAGTAGTGTAGTATGGATGTGAGAGTTGGACTATAAAGAAGGCTGAGTACTGAAGAATTGGTGCTTTTGAACTGTGGTGTTGGAGAAGACTCTTAAGAGTTCCTTGGACTACAAGGAGATCCAACGAGTTCATTCTAAAGGAAATTAGTCCTGAATATTCATTGGAAGGACTGATGAATATCCTTTGTCCACCTGATGTGAAGAACTGACTTCTTGGAAAAGACACTGATGCTGGGGAAAATTGAAGACAGGATGAGAAGGGGACGACAGAGGATGAGATGGTTGGATGGCATCACCAAGTCAATGGACATGAGTTTGAGCAAGCTCTGGAAGTTGGTGATAGTCAAGGAAGCCTGGTGTGCTGATATCCATGGGGTTGCAAAGAGTTGGACACGACTGAGTGACTGGACTGAACTGAACTGAACTGATGCTGTTGTAGTCATAGAGAATTATTTTTTCCTCAAGAGATGCATGCTGAAGAGGTAAAGTAGTGTAATGTTCTTTCTAATAGGTCCAAAAAAAGTACAGCTAGGTTAGGTAGAGAAGTTCACATGACAAAGTACGGAATATTGAATATTGTTGGTGGATATGTGAATGTTCACTGTAGTAGTCTTTCAATTCTTCTTTATGTTTAAGTTTTTCATAATAAAAATTTGGGAGGAAAATTGATTACCAGTTTACCATCATATAGTCAACATAATATTGCTAGGTAGTCAATTCCAGGTTTGTTTTTGGCCTCCTGAGAAATCTGTTTGTTGATATAAAAAGGAACTTCATGAACAGAAATCCAATTTGAGCAAGAGTAATGAAGCTCACAAGCAAGTTCCCATGTTAAATTTTGAAGCTCAGAAAAATAACAACAAAAAGAGAATTTAGAGTATGTAAAGGTAGGGCTACTCTCACTCCAAGTCTGAGTGGGAAGAGATGCTAACCCAGAGCCTTGCCATTAAAATCTATAGTGGACTGAGCTTACACCATGGTCAGAATAGAAGGGACAAGTTTCTGCGGGCAGTGCCTGAGAGGGAGGGTGCAGAGCAGAGTGTAGGCTAGATCTCTGAAATTTCACTGGGACCGATCTAACACAGTTCTATTACACTGTTGGGATCTTTTTGCACACACTAAGTTGATGTTTCGTTTAATTTACCACAAATTTCTAACCTGAAAAAAATGTAACTGGAGAAATGTCAGTTAGGATGGACGAAAAAAATATTTGCAACATGCAGTCTTGATTCTTGAAGAAACATAACGCATCTTTAAGCAAAATGACATGCCTTCTTTCTGCCCTGCCCTCCCTCCACCCCTGCCTGCCTGGCCTGACCACCCTGCTCAATGTGCCATGCTGTTCCAGCTTTCCCAAGTTTTCTAAACTGGTCTGCAAGCACATATCCTGTCCAACCCTCCAACTACCTTTTCTGCTCCATGTCCATCTGGCCTACCACTTCCAGGGTAATTTTTCTAATATGTAACACCAACCATGTGTTCTCGCCTTCTTAAAATAATATAAGAGCTCCCATCATCCCTTCAGAATGAGGCCTAGCTCCTCACTATGCCACACCAGACTCTTGCCTCTTGGTTCAGTTGAGTTCAGTTCAGTCGCTCAGTTGTGTCTGACTCTCTGTGACCCCATGGACTGCAGCACACCAGGCCTACACTGAATTTCTAATTTTACCTCTTCCCTTGGTTTTCCCACCTCATCTCTACCAGACTAGCCTGTCTCCCAGCTGAAGGGTGTTTCCTTGTGTGTTTTCCTTCTCTTCCTCCTCATAATAAGTATTTACCTAGCACAGACTGTCCTCATCCTGTAGGGACTAAGGAGGGAGCGGACAAGGTAAATGGGGACCTGACCATCTGCAGGTGATCAGGTAAGAGTGGAGAAAGTGCTCGAGTGTTTCCTTTGCTGGAAGCTCCTTGTCTCCCTCGTCTACCTGAGGAGCGCTCATCTTCCTCGGTAGCATTTCCTTTGACATTCCTCCACTCCACATACCCTTGCACACGCTTCAGAACCGTCAGCTGCCTCCAACCCTTCCTCCCATGTTTGGGGCAGTTTGCATCTTTCCACCACAAATATAACCCCGTCAGGACCAGGATTTCTGTCTCATTCACCAAGGAAGGGAGTGTGTTTTGCAGGGACCTAGTGACCTGTGCCATTGGGACATTCTGGTAAATCCCTTATAGAGGACTTACTTTCCACAGCAGTGAGACTTGGATGCAGACATGGGAGTGTGAATGTAGAAGCAGGACCCAGTGGGCTCTGTGCTGGAGACCGACTGGACCAACACATCAGTTCACTAAATTATGTTGCTGATTGCTGGGAAAATTAAGGGAGAGTTTTGAATTGCCTCCCTGGTACCCTTCAAGTACATTCATCTCTCAGTACCCACAGAACCCTCTCCCCCCACCCTCACTCATAAAGATGCTAAAATCCATGGATGCTCAAACTCCTTTTATAAAGTGATATGATATTTGCATGTAATCTGTGCACATCCTACCATATATTATAAACTGTCTCCAGATTACTTATCTAGGATGGGCACAATAAAGGACAGGAACAGTAAGGACCTAACAGAAATGGGAGAGATTAAGAAAAGGGTAACAATACACAGAAGAACTATACAAAAAACCTCTTAATAACCCATATAACCACAATGGTGTAGTTACCAACCTAAAGCCAGACATCCCAGAGTGGGAAGTCAAGTGGGCCTTAAGGAAGCATTACTATGAACAAAACTAGTGGAGGTGATAGAATTCTAGTTGAGCTATTTCAAAGCCTAAAAGATGATGTTGTACTCAATATGCCAGCAAATTTGGAAAACTCAGCAGTGGCCACAGGGCTGGAAAAGTTCAAAAAGGTCAGTGTTCATTCCTATCCCCCAAAAGGGCAATGCAAAAGAATGTTCAAACAACCATACAATGGCACTCATTTCACATGCTAGCAGGGCTATGCTCAAAATCTTTTGAGCTAGTCTTCAACAGTATGTGAACTGAGAAATCTCAGATGTACAAGTTGGGTTTATAAAAAGCAGAGGAACCAGAAATCAAATTGCCAACATTCATTGGATCATAAGGTAAGAGAATTCAAGAAAAAAAATCTACTTCTGCTTCATTGACTATGCTAAAGCCTTTAACTGTGTGGATCACAACAAACTGTGGAAAATTCTTAAGAGATCGGAATACCAGACCCACCTAATCTGTTTCCTCAGAAACCTGCATTCAGGTCAAGAAGTAACAGAACTGGACATGGAACAATGGACTGGTTCAGAATTGGGAAAAGGGTATGTCAATGCTGTATATTGTCACCATGCTTATTTAACTTATATGCAGAGTACATCAAATGAAATGCTGGGCTGGATGAAGCTCAAGATGGTATCAAGACTGCTGGGAGAAATATCAACAATCTCAGATATGCAGATGATACCACTTTAATGGCAGAAAGTGAAGAGGAACTAAATAACTTCTTGCGGAGAGTGAAAGAGAAGAGTGATAGAGCTGGCTTAAAACTCCACATTCAAAAAACTAAGATCATGACTTTCTGTCCCATCACTTCACAGCAAACAGAAGGAGAAAATGTGGAAACAGCACCAGATTTTATTTTCTTGGTTTCCAAAATCACTGCAGACTCTGACTGCAGTCATGAAATTAAAAGATGCTTGCTCCTTGGAAGGAAAGCTATGGCAAATCTAGACAGCATATTAAAAAGCAAAGACATCACTTTGCTGAGAAAGGTTAGTATAGTCAAAGCTATGTTTGTTTGTTTTCAGTAGTTAGGTATGGATGTGAGAGCTGGACCATAAAGAAGGCTGAATGGGGAATAACTGATGCTTTTGAATTGTGGTGCAGAGAAGATTCTTAAGAATCCCTTGGACTGCAAGGAGATTAAACCAGTCAATCCTAAAGGAAATCAGTCCTAAATAATCCTTTGGCCACCTCATGCAAAGAGGCAACTGATTGGAAAAGACTCTGATGCTGGGAAAGATTAAATGCAAAAGAAGAAGGTGATAGCAGAGGATGAGATGGTTAGATAGCATCATGGACTCAATGGACCTGAATCTGAACAAACTCTGGGAGACAGTGAAAGGACAGGAAAGCTTGGCTTGCTGCAGTCCATGGGATCTCGGAGTTGGAGATGACTTTATGACTGAACAGCAACAATGTAACTACTTATAATGTCTGATACAATGTAAATACTATGTGAAGTGAAGTGAAGTCACTCAGTCCTGTCCAACTCTTTGCAACGGTAGCCTACCAGACTCCTCCCTCCATGGGATTCTCCAACAACAGTACTGAAGTGGGTTGCCATTTCCTTCTTCAGGGGGTCTTTCTGACCCAGGGATCAAACCTGGGTCTCCGTCATTCCAGGCAGATGCTTTAACCTCTGAGCCACCAGGGAAGCCAACTGTTGTAAATATAATGCAAATAACTGCTACATGTGGCCAGTTTTGCTCTTTGGAAATTTCTAGAGTTCTTTTTTTTTTCTTTTCCAGAATATTTTTTATCCAAAGTTGATTGAATTTGCAGAGAAAAACACACAGACTCCAAGGGCAGACTGTACTTCTATCCCTTTGCCCTGCTTTATTATTTCTCAAGCACTGACCACCTTCAACACAGCACATCATTGATCGTCTGTCTTCTCTTTGCAAAAAATAGATCTTCACAGGTAGGAATTTTTATTTATTTTTTGTTGTTACTGTTAACCGGGGTATCCTGAGTGCCCACAGTGGTGCCTAGCACTAATATTCCATGAGGAAATGAATGTCTGTGTCTTAATTCCTTTGGGCTTTATAACAAAATGCCACAGACTGGATGACTTATAAACAACAGAAGTTTATTTCTCATGGTTCTGGAGGCTGGGAGTCCAAGATTAAGGTGTGGGTGGGATCTCGGTCTGCTGAGAGCCTGCATCCTGGTTCATACTCTGCACCTTCTTGCTGTGTCCTCACATAAAGGGGCTGAGACATCTCTCTGGAGCCTCTTTTACAAAAATCCAATCCCATCCCTGAAGGTTCCATCCTTATAGTTTAATCACCTCCCAAAGATCCCACCTCCTAATGCTGTCATCCTTGAGCATTTGGACTTAGCCTATGAACTATGAGGAGAGATGAAATTGAGATCATAGCAGTATGAAAATATAATTTGAGTTTGGAAATACCTTCAGGCACTTTGGCCGCACCAAGAAGGATCCCCATCCAGGTGTGCACTGCTCATGGCTCAGGCTGTGATGGGCTTTGTGACTGCAGCTCAGAAGCAGAAGCCAGTGGGGATGACAGACAAGGACAGACAAGGACATGGTTACTCTGGTTTCCACTTAGTTCATATTCATGGTGTGGCTGCATCCCTTGAAAACACAGGATGGTGAAGTTTGTCAATAACTTAGATTCCTGGGCCTGGCCATCTACATCCCACTTCTCTCCAACAGGATGGCACAAGAACACCCAGTGCTTCCATCAGCTTCCCCCTGCTTGGTGATTCCTGGTCCTTCCTCTCCATTAAGAGCTGTCTCCTGTTCTGTATACTGTTAAATGTCCCTCAAGGAGTCAGTCTGTCCCTGCTATCCTTGGAAGACTAGGAGGATAGGAGCAAGACCAGCAATCAGAGCTGGCCCTGTTGCTGTGAGGTGGGGCATATGGTGAGGTGGGGCATATGAGGTGGGGAGCACCTCCTGGACCAACAAGGAAATCGAGCACAGAGGCACTCCCTCCCCAAAGAGCAGCAGGAACCTTCAACCTCTGACTGCCTCAAATGCAGGGGTTGCCCTCACTCCCGCCTCGCCCCTGCAAAACTGAGAAGAGCAAAAAGCTACCTCCAAACACAAAGACAGTCCTTGTGGAGTCCTCACCATATAGTGTAACTTTTCCCCAGAAGTGGATTGAGTTTTCTGGGATGGCTCAGGAGAGTGACTGTGCTCATCCCAGCCCAAACCCACCTCCTGTTGTAGCTTGATATAGGCCACAGTGGAAGTATTTACACCACAGAAATTGGCAGATGCTATATATAATCAGAGCCAGTTTCCCAGAGAGTCCCAGTTAAAAAAGCATGTAAAGTTTCATGGCCATCTCTGTGCAGTTGCTACATTACAGTGGAGAGAGTGAAAGGTATCCCCATAGTAATTCTCTCAGGTCACAGGTACAGAACAGGATTCTGATGGACAAATGGGAATATGTATCTGTCTAACTCTTTACCAGGTTTGTAATTATTATTCCAAAGCAAAATAATCTTTTAGCTGCATAGCACCCCTTCATCTGGAAATTTGGAAGATTTTTCCTTATTGAACTGTGTATAATTTTCCCAAGTTAAATGTATTTCAATAAATGTGTATTAGAATAAATTCCTAAGAGAGTAATTCCTGGGCAGAGGGTATAAACATTATCAAAGTTCTAAATACATGTGATCAAATTGCTTACCCAGAAGCTATCGACATATACACTCTCTTTGCAGTCGGCCCAATTCACCAATGCCTCTCCAGCCCTTATAATTAGAACAGAGAGAACATTTTCCAGCCACCTCCATTCATTCCCAGGTAGGCTCTGCTTTCCAATTAAGCTGGATAGATTCTGGGAAACCAGCAGATTCTGTTGCTCTGACCTCCGTCTGCTCCTCTGCTTCTGTGTTCCTCCCGTACAGAGGCTGTCCCTGTCTCTCTTCTGCCCAACTCTCTGTCTCTCTTCTGTGAATGCTGCAGGCACTTCACAAGCAACCTCACATGTCACAATAGGCTGCAAAATAGAAACGTACAGACGTAAACTACAATATATAAAATAAACAAAAGTGAGGTCATCAGGATGGCAGAGAAGACACAGAGATCCCCTTCCTACAGATACACCAAAAATACTTCTGCATGTGGAACAGCCCCTACAGAACACCTCCTGAATGCTGGCAGACTGCCAAAATGGTAAAATAATCTCCACATAACAGGGTAGGGTAAAGAAATTTTTAAAAAATAAAATAAAATGAGAGAGACAAAGGAATCCAGACAGGACCTGTGCCTCTAGGAGGGAGCTGTGAAGGAGGAAAATTTTTTGCACACAAGGAAATCAGGACAGGGGGAAGTTTTAGAGCTTCAGAGGAGAGTGAAGCAACAGGCATGTGGAGAGCAAAGCAGAGAAAATTCTGCCAACCAATACCCCTCAGTATGAGACATTTGTCTGCATACCTGCCAGAGTGATGGGGGCTGGGTGCTGAAGCATAGACCTTGGAGGTCAGAACCCAGGGAGATGATGGGGATTGACTGCTGTGAAGACAGCCTGGGGGTGCTAACATAACACACCTGAAGGAGTCCAGGGAAAAGCCTGTTCTTGCTGGACAAGCAAGAGATCATTGTCTTGGGGTGCATGGAAAGGGTGGGCCAGCCCAGGAACCTCTAACTCTGTGAACTCACAGACAGAAGGGCACCATCTACATAGGCTCCAGAGGCAGAGCAAACCTTGGCTGCTATCTCCAAATTCAGAATGGGCAGGACACCTGCCTCGGCTGTCACAAGCCTGTGAGCAAGTGCAGGTCACCAACCACAACTTCCCAGAAGCCTGCAGCCTGGCACTGCCAAGCATCCCTCGGTCCAGGTGTGACTCCCCCAGGATAACACAAGGCCCACCTCAAGCTGTAGCAACTCCCTGGCAGCCTCTGCCACCACAGGCACTCCCCACACATTCTGACTTAGACTGCCATATCATTCCCTCTGCCTGGCCTGAATGAGCCACTGAGCCCCAGGCAATCACAGCTTTCAACCCTCTCATCTGGGTGGGGAACAGCCATCAGAGGACAGCACACAAAGAGAGGCAGGTCCAAAACTGAAACTGAATTCTGGAAGTGTGACCAACGAAGTGAGCTCCAAAATCACTGCAGATGATGACTGCAGCCATGAAATTAGAAGACGCTTACTCCTTGGAAGAAAAGTTATGACCAACCTAGATAGCATATTCAAAAGCAGAGACATTACTTTGCCAACTAAGGTCCGTCTAGTCAAGGCTATGGTTTTTCCTGTGGTCATGTATGGATGTGAGAGTTGGACTGTGAAGAAGGCTGAGCACCGAAGAATTGATGCTTTTGAACTGTGGTGTTGGAGAAGACTCTTGAGAGTCCTTTGGACTGCAAGGAGATCCAACCAGTCCATTCTGAAGGAGATCGACCCTGAGATTTCTTTGGAAGGAATGATGCTAAAGCTGAAAGTCCAGTACTTTGGCCACCTCATGAGAAGAGTTGACTCATTGGAAAAGACTCTGATGCTGAGAGTGATTGGGGGCAGGAGGAGAAGGGGACGACCGAGGATGAGATGGCTGGATGGCATCATGGACTCGATGGACGTGAGTCTGAGTGAACTCCGGGAGATAGTGATGGACAGGGAGGCCTGGCGTGCTGCGATTCATGGGGTCGCAGAGTCAGACACAAACTGGACTGACCAACGAAGAGGAAGAGTCTCATGTGCAGCTGCGGGAGCAACAGGTTTAATTCCCGCAACTGGCTTGGTGAACTCTACGTCTACCAGCTGTGTGCTTGGTCGCTCAGTCTGTCATGTCCAACCCTTTGTGACCCCATGGAATCCAACCTGCCAGGCTCCTCAGTCCATGGGGTTCTACAGGCAAGAATACTGGAGTGGGTTGCCATGCCTCCTCCTCCATGGGATCTTCCCAACCCTAGACAATGTATGTTCTCACATTTGAGGCTATGAACTTTGGGGGCAATTGCAGATTTTGGAGTCAAGCACATGCTGGCTTAAGGCCAGATCAGAGCCTGAGCTGGCCCCACGCTGTGCACAGCAGGTCCAGACACCTTCCAAGAAATACTGAAGGACTTCCTGGGTAGGCTAAGGCTCACTGTGGGGGTAAGGGCACTAACAGCTGAGGCTGCAGGAAAATATTCTTCTTCCTACTACTCTGTGTGTATGTTTCTATTCTACTGATGTTCTTTTTATTATTCTTTTAATCTTTATTTTATTTCCATTTTATTTCTTATGCTATAATTTTAAAATATATATTTTTAATTTTACTATTTTTACTGTACTTTTTTGTTATATTGCCTTTTCCATGTTTTTCGTTTTTCTTTTGTTTGAATCTTATTTTAACTATATTTTATATTTCCCTATTTTTACTGTACTTCTTTGATGTTTGGTAACTTTTCCTTTTGTTTCCATTTCTCTTTTGTTTTTAGATGTTTTCCTTTTCTTTGTATTTTTGCTTGCTTTATGTTTTCCTCTGCCCGTTTTGAGTTTGTTTTCTGTGTTTGATTTCCTCTTCAGTTTTTGTTTTTGCTAGTTTAGTTTTTAGTTTTGTTTCCCTTTATAAGTTGTCTTATTGATTTGATTGCTCTCTTCGTTTTTGTTCCCTTTTTGCTTTCTTTTTTTCTCTTCTTACTTTTTCTGAGTGTATTTCTTTGTGTATTTTTGGCTATTTAGTTTTTCTCTTACCATTTGTCTTGGGGTTTTCTCTCTCCATTTTTTTTGTTTGTTTGCTTGTTGTTGTTGTATTTTAATTATTATTCCTCCTTTTCTTTTGTGCTGTGTGGCTTGCAAGCTCTTGGTGCTCTAGCCAGGGGTTAGGTATGAGCCTCCAAGGTGGAAGACCTGAGTCCAGAACGCTGAAGCACCAGAGAACTCTCAACTCCACAGAATATTAATTGGTAAGAGCTCTCCCAGAAGCCTGCATCTCAATACTAAGACCTAGCTCCAACCAACAGCCAGCAAGCTCTAGTGCTGGATGCCTCATACCAAACAACTAGCAAAATAGAAATGCAACCCTGCCCATTAGCAAAAAGTCTGCCTAAAGCTATAGTAAGCTCATAGACAGCCCAACCCAAAGCACACCACTGGATGCAGCACTGCCCAACAAAGAGACAAGATCCAGGTCCACCCACTGGAACACAGGCACAACTTCTCTCCACCAGGAAGCTTGCACAAGGCTCACTGGGGGTAAACACCACAAGCAAGAGGAACTATTACCTTGCAGCCTGCAGAAAGGAGACCCCCAAACAGTAAGTTAAACAAAACTAGAAGATCAAGAAATATGCAGCAGGTAAAGAAGAAAGGTAAAAATCTACAAGGCCAAACAAATGAAGAGGAAATGGGCAGTCTACCTGAAAAAGAATTCACAGTAATTATAGTAAAAATGAACCAAAATCTCAGAAACAGAGTGGAGAACAACTAAATAAAATGGAGGCATAGATTAAGAAGATACAGTGTTTAACTAGGACTTATAAGGACTCAGTTGGTCAGTCAGTTCAGTCACTCTGTTGAGTCTGACTCTTTGTGACCCCCATGGACTGCAGCATGCCAGGCCTCCCTGTCCATTACCAACTCCTGGAGTTTACTCAAACTCATATCCATTGAGTTGGTGATGTCATCCAACCATCTTGTCCTCTGAGATGTATGAAACTAAATAACAAATGATCATTGATGAACAGCAGAACAGCTGAAATAAAAAATACAGTAGCTGGAACCAATAGCAGAATAACTGAAGCAGAAGAGTGGATAAGTGAGATGGAAGATAGAATAGTGAAAATAATTGAAGCAGAGTAGAATAAATAGAAAAGAATGAAAAGAAGTGAAGACAGTCTCAGAGACCATTGGGACAAAATTAAGCACACCAACATTCAAGTTATAGGGGTTCCAGAAGAAGAAGACAAAAAGAAAAGTTATAAGAAAATATTTGAGACGATTATACTTGAAAACCTCCCTAACATGAGAAAGTAAATAGCAACATAAGTCCAGAAAGTCCCACACAGGATAAACCCAAGAAGAAAAATGCCAAGACACTTAATAATCAAACTAACAAAAATTATACACATATAAAAATATTAAAAGCAGTGAGGGAAGAGCAACAAATAACATGCAAGGGAATCCCCATAAGGTTAGTAGCTGACCTATTAGAAGAAATGCAGCAGGATAGAAGTGAGTGGCAGGATATACTTAAAGAGATGAAAGGAAAAATCCTACAAGCAAGATTATTTAACAAGCAAGGATCTCATTCAGATTCAATGGAGAAGTCAAAAGCCTTACAGACAAGTGAAAGAGAATTCAGCATCACCAAGTCAGACTTATAACAAATGTTAAGGAACATAAGAGAAGGAAAAGAAAAGGACACATAAGAAAAGGAAAAGACATGAAAAAACAAACCCAAAACAATAAAGTAAATGATAATAGGATCAATTGTAATATACATACACCCAACATAGAACCATATATAAGTTAAATAGGCAGGATGACAATATACAGCCTTTTAAAATTTTTTTATTTTTGTTTTATTTTACTTTACAATACTGTATTGGTTTTGCCATACATTGACATGAATCTGCCATGGGTGTACACAAGCTCTCAATCCTGAACCCCCCTGCCCCCACCTTCCACCCTATATCATCTCTCTGGATCGTCCCCATGCACCAGCCCCAAAAATCCTGTATCCTGTATCAAACATAGACTGGCACTTCGTTTCTTACATGACAGTATACATGTTTCAATGCCATTCTCCCAAATCATCCCACCCTCTCCCTCTCCCTCAGAGGCCAAAAGTCCATTCTATACATCTGTGTCTCTTTGGCTGTCTCACATAGACAGTCATCATTACCATCTTTCTAAATTCCATATATATGTGTCAGTATACTGTACTGGTGATTTTCTTTCTGGCTTACTTCACCCTGTATAATCAGCTCCAGGCTCATCCATCTCATTAGAACTGATTCAAAAAATGTATTCTTTTTAAGGGCTGAGTAATACTCCATTGTCTATATGTACCACAGCTTTCTTATCCATTCATCTGCTGATGGACATCTAGGTTGTTTCCATGTCCTGGCTATTATAAACAGTGCTGCAATGAACATTGGGGTACACGTCTCTATCAATCCTGGTTTCCTCAGTGTGTATGCCCAGCAGTGGGATTGCTGGGTCATAAGGCAGTTCTATTTGCAGTTTTTTAAGGAATTGCCACACTGTTCTCCATAGTGGCTGTACTGGTTTGCATTCCCACCAACAGTGTAAGAGGGTTCCCTTTTCTCCACACCCTCTCCAGCATTTATTGCTTGTAGACTTTTGGATCACAGCCATTCTAACTGGTGTGAAATGGTACCTCATTGTGGTCTTGATTTGCATTTCTCTGATAAT
>SJYG01000356.1:670886-698975 GCA_006410535.1 Litocranius walleri | reverse complement strand
CACCTTATCTTCGACAAAGGAGGCAAGAATATACAATGGAGTAAAGACAGTCTCTTTAACAGGTGGTGCTGGGAAAACTGGTCAACCACTTGTAAAAGAATGAAACTAGACCTCTTTCTAACACCATACACAAAAATAAACTCAAAATGGATTAAAGATCTAAATGTAAGACCAGAAACTATAAAACTCCTAGAGGAGAACATAGGCAAAACACTCTCCGACATAACTCACAGCAGGATCCTCTATGATCCACCTCCCAGTATACTGGAAATAAAAGCAAAAATAAACAAATGGGATTTAATTAAAATTAAAAGCTTCTGCACAACAAAGGAAATTATAAGCAAGGTGAAAAGACAGCCTTCTGAATGGGAGAAAACAATAGCAAATGAAACAACTGACAAACAACTAATTTCAAAGATATATAAGCAACTTATGCAGCTCAACTCCAGAAAAATAAATGATCCAAGCAATATGCTTCTAAATCACCAACAGGTTACTGAAGAAACTAAAAAGGAAATAGTGAAGTTGCTCAGTGTGTCCAACTCTTTGCGACCCCATGGACTGTAGCCTATCAGGCTCCTCCATCCGTGAGATTCTTCAGGCAAGAGTGCTGGAGTGGATTGCCATTTCCTTCTCCAGGGGATCTTCTCAACACCGGAATCAAAGCCGGGTCTCCCGCATTGCAGGCAGACGCAATTTCAGGCAGATGCAAAGGGGAAATTAAAAACATACCTAAAAACAAATGACAACAAAAAATCATGACCCAAAACCTATCAGTTCAGTTCAGTCACTCAGTTGCATCTGACTCTTTGTGACCCCATGGACTGCAGCACATTAGGCCTCCCTGTCCACCACCAGCTCCTGGAGTTCACTCAAACTCATGTCCATCGAGTCAGTGATGCCATCCAACCATCTCATCCTCTGTTGTCCCTCTGTCCTCTTGCCATCAGTCTTTTCCAGGATCAGTGTCTTTTCCAAGGAGTCAGTTCTTTATATCAGGTAGCCAAAGTATTGGAGTTTCAGCTTCAACATCAGTCCTTCTGATGAATATTCAGGACTGCTTTCCTTTAGGAGTGACTGGTTTGATCTCCTTGCAGTCAAGGGACTCTCAAGAGTCTTCTCCAGCACCACAGTTCAAAAGCATCAATTTTTTGGTGCTCAGCTTTCATTATAGTCCAACTCTCAGATACTTACATAACTGCAGGAAAAACCAGAGTTTTGACTAGACAGATCTTTGCTGGCAAAGTAATGTTTCTGCTTTTTAATATGCTATCTCCATTGGTTATAGCTTTTATTCCAGGGAGCAAGTGTCTTTTAATTTCTTGGCTCCAATCACCATCTGCAGTGATTTTGGAGCTCCTTCACCACCCCCCCAAAAAAGTCTGTCATTGTTTTCATTGTTTCCCCATCTACTTGCCATGAAATAATGGGACCAGATGCCATAATTTTAGTTTTTTGAATGTTGAATTTTAAGCCAACATTTTCACTCTCCTCTTTCACTTTCATCAAGAGACTCTTTAGTTCTTGTTCGATTTCTGTCATAAGGATGGTATGATCTCCATATCTGAGGTTATTGATATTTCTCCTGGCAATCTTGATTCCAGATTGTGCTTCATCCAGCCTGGCATTTTGCATGATGTACTCTGCATATAAGTTAAATGAGCAGGGTGACAATATACAGCCTTGACGTACTCCTTTCCTAACTTGGAACCAGTCCATTGCTCCATGTCCATTTCTAACTGTTGCTTCTTGACCTACATACAGGTTTCTCAAGAGGCAGGTCAGATGGTTTGATATGCCCATCTCTTTCAGATTTTCTACAGTCTGTTGTGATCCACACAGTCAAAGTCTTTGGAATAGTCAATAATGCAGAAGTAGATGTTTTTTTCTGGAACCCTCTTGCTTTTTAAATTATCCAATGGATGTCAGCAATTGGATATCTGGTTCCTCTGCAATTTCTAAATCCAGCTTGAACATCTGGAAGTTCTTAGTTCATGTACTGTTAAAGCCTGGTTTGGAGAATTTTGTGCATTACTTTACTAGCATGTGAGACCAGGGTAATTGTGCAGTAGTGTGAACATTTTTGGCATTGCCTTTCTTTGAGACTGGAATGAACACTGACATTTTCCAGTCCTTTGGTCATTGCCGAGTTTTCCAAATTTGCTGGCATATTGAGTGCAACACTTTCACAGCATCATCTTTTAGGATTTGAAATAGCTCAACTGGAATTCCATCACCTCCACTAGCTTTGTTCATAGTGATGCTTCCTAAGGCCCACTTGACTTTGCACTCCAGGATGTGTGGCTGTAGGTGAGTGATCACACCGTCATGAGTATCTGGGTCATGAAGATCTTTTCTGTATAGTTCTGTGTATTCTTGCCATCTCTTCTTAATATCTTGTGCTTCTGTTAGGTCTGTACCATTTCTGTCCTTTATTTTGCCCAGTTTTTCATGAAAAACTGGTATTTCCCTTGGTATCCAAGATTCCCTTGGTATCTCTAATTTTCTTGAAGAGATCTCTGGTCTTTCCCATTCTATTGTTTTCCTCTATTTCTTTCCAACTGATCATTAATCTCAAAGCCTATGTGATGCAGCAAAAGCAGTTCTAAGAGGGAATTTTTTAACAATACAATTATACCTTAAGAAAGAAAAAAGCATAAAGCAACCTATCTTTACACATAAAGAAACTAGATAAAGAAGGACAAAAAAACCTCAAAGTTAGTAGAAAGAAAGAAATCATTAAAAATCAGAGCAGAAATAAGTGAAAAAGAAATGAAGAAAACTCTAGTAAAGATCATTAATACTAAGAGCTGTTTCTTCGAGAAGATAAATAAAATTGACAAAGCATTAGTCAAACTCAACAAAAAAGGGAAAAGACTAAAATCAATAATATTAGAAAAGAAAAAGAAGTTACAGCAGACCACGCAGAAATAAAAGGATCATAAAAGACTATTATGAACAACTATATGAGAACAAAACTGACAACTTGGGAAAAAAGGACAAATTCTTATAGAAGTACAACCTTCGAGACTGAACCAGGAAGAAATAGAAAATATGTACAGATCAACCACAAGCACTGAAGTCATAACTGTCATCAAAAATCTTCCAACAAACAAAAGCTCAAGACCAGATGGCTTCACAGGTGAATTCTATCAAATGTTTACAGAAGCACTAACACCGATCCTGCTCAAATTCTTACAAAAAATTGTAAAGGGAGGAGCACTCCCAAACTTATTCTATGAAGCCACCATCATGATACCAAAACCAGACAAAGATGCCACAAGAAAAGCATAAACCAGTATCATTGATGAATGTAGATGGAAAAATCCTCAACAAAATTCTGGCAAACAGAATTCAACAACACATTAAACTAGACAATCAACATAATTAATTGGGGTTTATTCCAGGAATTCAAGGATTCTTCAATATACACAAGTCAGTGCTTGTGATTTAATAATATACCATATTAATGAATTGAAAAATAAAAATCATATGATAATCTCAATACATGCTGGAAAAGCTTTTGACGAAGTTTAATACCTATGTGTGATTTTTTAAAAAGTCTCCAGAAAGTAGGCATAGAAGGAGCCCACCTCAACATAATAAAAACCCATACATGACAAAGCCATAGAAAGCATTATTCTAGATAGTGGAAAACTGAAAGCATGTCCTCTAAGATCAGGAACAAGACGAGGGTGCCCACTCTTGCCACTGTTATTCAATATAGGTTTGGAAGTTCTAGCCATGGCAAGCAGAGAAGACAAAGAAATACAAGAAACCTAGATTGGAAAAGAGGAAATAAAACCTTCACTGTTTGCAGATGACATGATACTCTACATAGCAAACCCTAAAGATGCCAGCAGAAAATTATTAGAGCAAATCAGTGAATTTAGAAAGGTCGCAGGATACAAAATTAATACACAGAAATTAATTACATCCCTATAGACTAACAACAAAAAAATCAGATAATAAAATTAAAGAAATAATCCCATTCATCATTGCAACAAAAAGAATAAAATACCTATGAATAAACCTACCTAAAGAGACAAAAGGCCTGTATGCATAAAAGTATGACACTGGTGAAAGAAATCAATGACACAAATAGATGGAAAGATATACCATGTTCTTGAACTGGAAGAATTAATATTGTGAAAATGACTATACTACCCAAAGCATTCTACAGTGTAGTCCCTATCAAACTACCAATGATATTTTTCACAGAATGAGAACAAAATATTTTGTAATTTGTATGGCAACAAAAGACCCTAAATCACCAAAGCAATCCTGAGAAAGAAATGTGGAGCTGGAGGAATCGATTTTCCTGACTTCAGATTATACTACAAAGTCACTGTCATCAAGACAATATAGTACTGGCACAAGAACAGAAATATAGATCACTGGAACCAGATAGAAAGCCTAGAAATAAACCCAAGTACCCAGGGGCACCTTACCTTTGACAAACGAGGCAAGAATATACAATGGAGAAAAGAAAACCTCTTCAAAAAGTGATGCTTGGAAACTAGATGGTTACATGTAAAAGAATGAAATTAGAGAACTTCCCAACACCATACACAAAAATAAACTCAAAATGGATTAAAGACCTAAGTATAAGAACAGAAACTATAAAATTCTTAGAGGAAAACATAAGCAGAACATTCTTTCAATGTAAATCACAGCAATATCCTCTATGACTCACATCCTAGAGTAATGGAAATAAAAGCAAAAATAAACAAATGGTTTTATTTAAACTGAGATAGAAAACAGATTTTAATTAAACTTAAAATCTTTTGCACAGCAAAGGAAGCTATAAGCAAAATGAATAGATAGCCCTCAGAATGTGAGAAAATAATTACAAATGAAGCAACTTACAAAGGATTAATCTCCAAAATATACAAACAGCTTATGCAGCTCAATATAACGAAAACAAACAGCCCAAACAAAAAATGGGTGGAAGACCTAAACAGACATTTCTCCAGAGAAGACATACAGCTGACCAACAAACATATGAAAAGATGCTTAGCATTGTTCATTATTATAGAAATGCAAATCAAAACTACAATGAGTATACTGCATTGCTGTTTTTCTTTCTGTCTTTTGGACTCTGTGGGAGAGGGAGAGGGTAGGATGATTTGGGAGAATGGCATTGAAACATGTATAATATCATATATGAAATGAATCGCCAGTCCAGGTTTGATATGGGATGTTCGGGGCTGGTGCACTGGGATGACCCAGAGGGATGGTACGGGGAGGGAGGAGGGAGGGGGGTTCAGGATTGGGAACACGTGTATACCTGTGGTGGATTCATGTTGATGTATGGCAAAACCAACACAATATTGTAAAGTAATTAAGCTCCAATTAAAATAAATAAATTTGTATTTTAAAATACCTTAAGAAAGAAAAAAGCATAAAGCAACCTATCTTTACACATAAAGAAACTAGATAAAGAAGGACAAAAAAACCTCAAAGTTAGTAGAAAGAAAGAAATCATTAAAAATCAGAGCAGAAATAAGTGAAAAAGAAATGAAGAAAACTCTAGTAAAGATCATTAATACTAAGAGCTGTTTCTTCGAGAAGATAAATAAAATTGACAAAGCATTAGTCAAACTCAACAAAAAAGGGAAAAGACTAAAATCAATAATATTAGAAAAGAAAAAGAAGTTACAGCAGACCACGCAGAAATAAAAGGATCATAAAAGACTATTATGAACAACTATATGAGAACAAAACTGACAACTTGGGAAAAAAGGACAAATTCTTATAGAAGTACAACCTTCGAGACTGAACCAGGAAGAAATAGAAAATATGTACAGATCAACCACAAGCACTGAAGTCATAACTGTCATCAAAAATCTTCCAACAAACAAAAGCTCAAGACCAGATGGCTTCACAGGTGAATTCTATCAAATGTTTACAGAAGCACTAACACCGATCCTGCTCAAATTCTTACAAAAAATTGTAAAGGGAGGAGCACTCCCAAACTTATTCTATGAAGCCACCATCATGATACCAAAACCAGACAAAGATGCCACAAGAAAAGCATAAACCAGTATCATTGATGAATGTAGATGGAAAAATCCTCAACAAAATTCTGGCAAACAGAATTCAACAACACATTAAACTAGACAATCAACATAATTAATTGGGGTTTATTCCAGGAATTCAAGGATTCTTCAATATACACAAGTCAGTGCTTGTGATTTAATAATATACCATATTAATGAATTGAAAAATAAAAATCATATGATAATCTCAATACATGCTGGAAAAGCTTTTGACGAAGTTTAATACCTATGTGTGATTTTTTAAAAAGTCTCCAGAAAGTAGGCATAGAAGGAGCCCACCTCAACATAATAAAAACCCATACATGACAAAGCCATAGAAAGCATTATTCTAGATAGTGGAAAACTGAAAGCATGTCCTCTAAGATCAGGAACAAGACGAGGGTGCCCACTCTTGCCACTGTTATTCAATATAGGTTTGGAAGTTCTAGCCATGGCAAGCAGAGAAGACAAAGAAATACAAGAAACCTAGATTGGAAAAGAGGAAATAAAACCTTCACTGTTTGCAGATGACATGATACTCTACATAGCAAACCCTAAAGATGCCAGCAGAAAATTATTAGAGCAAATCAGTGAATTTAGAAAGGTCGCAGGATACAAAATTAATACACAGAAATTAATTACATCCCTATAGACTAACAACAAAAAAATCAGATAATAAAATTAAAGAAATAATCCCATTCATCATTGCAACAAAAAGAATAAAATACCTATGAATAAACCTACCTAAAGAGACAAAAGGCCTGTATGCATAAAAGTATGACACTGGTGAAAGAAATCAATGACACAAATAGATGGAAAGATATACCATGTTCTTGAACTGGAAGAATTAATATTGTGAAAATGACTATACTACCCAAAGCATTCTACAGTGTAGTCCCTATCAAACTACCAATGATATCTTTCACAGAATGAGAACAAAATATTTTGTAATTTGTATGGCAACAAAAGACCCTAAATCACCAAAGCAATCCTGAGAAAGAAATGTGGAGCTGGAGGAATCGATTTTCCTGACTTCAGATTATACTACAAAGTCACTGTCATCAAGACAATATAGTACTGGCACAAGAACAGAAATATAGATCACTGGAACCAGATAGAAAGCCTAGAAATAAACCCAAGTACCCAGGGGCACCTTACCTTTGACAAACGAGGCAAGAATATACAATGGAGAAAAGAAAACCTCTTCAAAAAGTGATGCTTGGAAACTAGATGGTTACATGTAAAAGAATGAAATTAGAGAACTTCCCAACACCATACACAAAAATAAACTCAAAATGGATTAAAGACCTAAGTATAAGAACAGAAACTATAAAATTCTTAGAGGAAAACATAAGCAGAACATTCTTTCAATGTAAATCACAGCAATATCCTCTATGACTCACATCCTAGAGTAATGGAAATAAAAGCAAAAATAAACAAATGGTTTTATTTAAACTGAGATAGAAAACAGATTTTAATTAAACTTAAAATCTTTTGCACAGCAAAGGAAGCTATAAGCAAAATGAATAGATAGCCCTCAGAATGTGAGAAAATAATTACAAATGAAGCAACTTACAAAGGATTAATCTCCAAAATATACAAACAGCTTATGCAGCTCAATATAACGAAAACAAACAACCCAATCAAAAAATGGGTGGAAGACCTAAACAGACATTTCTCCAGAGAAGACATACAGCTGACCAACAAACATATGAAAAGATGCTTAGCATTGTTCATTATTATAGAAATGCAAATCAAAACTACAATGAGTATACTGCATTGCTGTTTTTCTTTCTGTCTTTTGGACTCTGTGGGAGAGGGAGAGGGTAGGATGATTTGGGAGAATGGCATTGAAACATGTATAATATCATATATGAAATGAATCGCCAGTCCAGGTTTGATATGGGATGTTCGGGGCTGGTGCACTGGGATGACCCAGAGGGATGGTACGGGGAGGGAGGAGGGAGGGGGGTTCAGGATTGGGAACACGTGTATACCTGTGGTGGATTCATGTTGATGTATGGCAAAACCAACACAATATTGTAAAGTAATTAAGCTCCAATTAAAATAAATAAATTTGTATTTTAAAAAGACCTAAAATGAGGTATCATCTCACACCAGTCAGAATGGCCATCATTAAAAAATCTACAATAATTGCTGCAGAGGATATAGAGAAAAGGGAACCCTCTTGCACTGTTGGTGGGAATGAACAATGATACAACCACCATGGAAAACTATATGGAGGTTTCTCTAAAAGCTAGGAACAAAGTTACTATATGACCCAGCAGTCCCACTACTGGGCATGTACACTGAGAAAACCACTATTCAGAAAGACACAGTACCCCAGTGTTCACTGCAGCACTATTTACAATAGCTAGAACTGGGAAGCATCCTACGTGTCCATCAGCAAATGAAAGCATAAAGATATTGTGGTACATATATACAATGGAATATTACTCAGCCATAAAATGGAATAAATTTGAGTCAGTTGAAATGAGGTAGATGAACCTAGAACCTGTTATACCGAGTGAAATAAGTCAAAAAGAGAAAAAGAAATATCATATGTTAATGCATATATATGGAATCTAGAAAAATGGTACTGATGAAACTATACGCATGGCAGAAATAGAGACACAGACGTAGAGGAGGATGGTCTTATGGACACAACAGGAGAACAAAAGGGTGGGACAAATTGAGAAAGTAGCACTGACATATACATCACCATATGTGAAACAGATAGCTAATGGTACGCTGCTATACAACACAGGGAGCCCAGCCTGACACTCTGTGATGACCTAGAGGGGTGAGACGGGAGTGGGTGGGAGGCAGACTCAAGAGGGAGGGGATATATATATATATATGTACTTATGGCTGATTTGCAGTGTTGTACCAATTTCTGCTGTGCCAGATGAAATGTAACCTCTAAAACACTTTTCTGTTTTGTTGACAGAAAACAACAAAATTCTGAAAAGCAAGTATCCTTCAATTAAAAATAAATAATTTAAAAAAGAAAAATCATAGTTATGCTATACACCTGAAACTTATATAATACTGTATATCAGCTATACATCAATATTAAATACAGATAATTTTTAAAAGTAAAATGAACAAGCTATAAGGAAGTGATGTATAGTACAGCAAATATAGGCAGTATTTTATAATAACTGTAAGTGAAGTATAATCTTAAAAAATTTTGAATCACTATATTGTATACCTGAAACTAATATTATATTGGAAATATACCATACCTTGATTTTTAAAACTTTGGGAAAGGGTAAATTGGTGAGAGAAATGTGTGATCTTCATTTTGATGGGGCTGACACATAAAAAATATCCCTGGTGACAAATCTCCTGACTCTCATCTACATTGCAGGAAATGGTGAGTCCAGCACACTCAGCAAACAAACCCTGAAGTACAGTGCTCTTCTGTTCAAAGCTCAGAGATGTCTTTGGAGACTGCCCAGCACCCTCCACCTACTCCAGCACCTAACTTTACACATTAAGTAAAGGTGGCAGACATCTGCATCTCTGCCCAAGGCTTTCTCCCATCATCCCTCTGCCGCGGCATGGGTGTACCACAGGAGGGCTGTGATGGGTAATATCCTAGCCAGGACCAGCCTTCCAAGGTTCTCACATTCAGAAGGACCCAGCTCTGGATTCAATGCTTCTCTGTTCTTGTCATGAGATTAGAGTAGCTCTATCCTTGGGCTTTTGTAAGCGAAAGTGATGAGGCCTTAGCAGAGGAAATTCACATGGCGTATGTGATCCAGACTGTTGTTCCTTGCTTTCCCAGTTTCCACAGAGCTTTCCCAATTGCCCACAAGCCCAGAATTTAGGGGTCCAGGATGCCAGGAGAGAGTAGGTACAAAGTAAGTGTGTCACATCCCTGAATGAGTAAAGAGGTGCCAACAGTCCCAGAGTTCACATGTTCTGATCACATCACAACTTGCTTCTGCAGACAGCAGATTCAGGAGCAATTAGGGAACCAACCTTATCACATCCTTTCTTACTCTTGCTACTTCCCCATATTAGCCAATCGATTATGCTGATAGTGAAGAGACAGAAGGAAATGGAAAGATATGCCAACCCACCACTCCCTCGGGGCTGTCTTTATTCACCAGTGAGCCAAAGGTAGCCAGTGGAGGATAGAAGGAATGGATGAAATAAAGCCAGATGAGTTAGTTCCATGTAGCCACCATTCTGGCAAGACATATAAATGTATTGTCAACTACCAAATACAAATTGCATAATTTTGATGATTCTGTATGTGTTAAATGCTGATATTTGCATTTAAAGCCTTGCATAGGATAAAGATGAACATTAAAATTTATGGTAATAATTTACAATGCTTCCTCACCCCTTGGTTAGAATAACTTTGAGGTGTCTTTTCCACTGTGGGTGGAGATCCCTATTTGAGATATGCTTCAGCTGTCCCTGTGATTATTTGCTTGATTATACCCCCCTTCCTACTCTCCCACCCTCTACCCTGGAGACTGTCTTTCCTCCCTTTTGACTTCCCCACACCCTAGCAGTCAACTCCCCAAAACACTACCTTCACTTAAATCCTTGAATCAGGGTCTCTTCCACAGAATCCATGAAGAAACGTTTCTCTACACAGGACTTCTGCAGGGATGTCATCTCTGTAATTCTGCTTTGGCCACTAAGTCCTTGACAAGCCAATAGATAGATGGCTTTGTTGTATATCTTCTCAACTCACTTTGGAGCTTACTGTAGACCAGACAGGCCAGGACTGCAGTATTTTTTGAAAATTTGTTGACATTTTAAAGGAAATGTTATGTTGCTAGTTTTAGAAGTAGTGAAGTCTACATTCAAAACATTTTTGTGTGTGTGAATGTCAAGAAATCCTAAAATAAATACCCTTTCACCATTTCATCACTTTTTGGAACTTGTAAAACACCTGAAAGACTTTGTGAGGCCTTGAACTTCAATGGACGTAGCCAAAGTAAAGCAGTTCAGTTCAGTCACTCAGTCATGTCCAATTCTTTGTGATTCCACAAACTATAGCAAGCCAGGCTTCCCTGTCTATCACCAACTCCTGGGATTTACTCAAACTCATGTCCATCAAATTGGTGATGCCATCCTCTTCTTCTCCCACCTTCATTCTTTCCCAGCATCAGAGTCTTTTCCAAGGAGTCAGTTTTTTGCATTAGGTGGCCAAAGTATTGGAGTTTCAGCTTCAGCATAAATCCTTCCAATGAATATTTAGGACTGATTTCCTTTAGGATGGACTGGCTAGACCTCTTTGCAGTTCAAGGGACTCTCAAGAGTCTTCTTCAAAACAACAGTTCAAAAGCATCAGTCCTTCAGCACACAGCTTTTTTATAGTCTAATTCTCATATCCATATATGACTACTGGAAAAACCATAGCTTTGACTAGATGGACTTTTGTTGGCAAAGTAATGTCTCAGTTCTTAATATGCTGTATAGGTTAGTCATAGCTTTTCTTCCAAGGAGCAAGTATCTTTTAAATTCATGTCTGCAGTCACCATCTGCAGTGACTTTCAAGCCCAAGAAAATAAAGTCTGTTACTATTTCCCCATCTATTTGCCATGATGTGATGGGACTGGATGCTATGATCTTCATTTTTTGAATGTTTGGTTTTAAGCCAACTTTTTTACTCTCCTCTTTAACTTTCATCAAGAGGCTGTTTAGTTCCTCTTCACTTTCTGCCATAAGGGTAATGTAATCTGCATATCTGAGGTTATTGATATTTCTCCTGGCAATCTTGATTTCAGCTTGTGCTTCAACCAGCCTGGCATTTTGCATGATGTACTCTGCATATAAGTTAAATAAGCAGGATGACAATATATAGCCTTGACGTACCCCTTTTCCAATTTGGAAGCTTCTCAGCTGAGAAGAGCTGAAAAAAGTGAAGCAGAGCCTGTATTAATTGTGGGTGGACCTGTTGTGCCATGATAGACATAGGCCAGAGAGATCTCTTTATCTTTTGTAGATCTCCTGGAGAAGGGAAAGGCTACCCATGCCAGTATTCTGGCCTGGAGAATTCAGTCCATGGGGATCACAAAGAGTTGGACACAGCTGAGTGACTTTCACTTTCATCATGAGCTCTTCAGTTCAGTCTCTCAGTCATGTTTAACTCTTTGTGACCCCATGGACTGCAGCACACCAGGCCTCTTTGTCCATCACCAACTCCAAGAGTTTACTCAGGCTCATGTCCAATGAGACAGTGATGCCATCCATCCATCTCATCCTCTGTCATACCCTTCTCCTCCTGCCTTCAATCTTTCCCAGCATAAAGGTCTTTTCAAATGAGTCAGTTCTTCGCATCAGGTGGCCAACAGACTGTGTGGATCACAACGGACTGTGGAAAATTCTTCAAGAGATGGGGATACCAGACCACCTTACCTGCTTCCTGAGAAATTGGTATGCAGGTCAAGAAGCAACAATTAGATCGGGACATGGAAAAAGGGACTGGTTCAAAATTGAGAAAGGAGTATGTCAAGGCTGTATATTGTCACCCTGCTTTTTTAACTTATATGCAGAGTACATCATGCAAAACGCTGGGCTGGATGAAGCACAAGCTGGAATCAAGATTGCAGGAAGAAATATCAATAACCTCAGATATGTGGATAACAACACCACTCTTATGGCAGAAAGTGAAGAACTAAAGAGCCTCTTGATGAAAATAAAAGAGAAGAGTGAAAAAGCTGGCTTAAAACTCAACATTCAAAAATGAAGATCATAGCATCCAGTCCTATCACTTCATGGCAAATAGATGGGGAAAATGCGGATACAGTGTCAGATTTAATTTTCCTGATCTCCAAAACCAATGTGGATGATAAGTGCAGCCATGATTTAAAAGACACTTGCTTCTTGGAAGAAAAGCTATGACCAACCTAGACAGCATATTAAAAAGCAGAGACATAACTCTGCTGACAAAGTTTCATATAGTCAAATCTAGTTTTTCCCATAGTCAGGTAAGGATGTGAGAGTTGGACCCTAAAGAAGTCTGAGTGAGGCAGAATTGATGCTTTTGAACTGTGGTGTTGGAGAAGATTCTTGAGAGTCCCTTGGACTGCAAGGAGATCCAATCAGTCAATCCTAACCCTTTAGTTGGGACTCATAAGTAAACTTCTTGACTACGACTTCGACTTGGAGGTTATGAAACCGGTTGATAACAAAACTCGACTGAGTAATCTTTTCTGGGACTACGACTCTTTTTAACTCCCGTTCTTTTCTTTCCCACTGTCTCCTACTCTACCAAACTACCGTAGTGTCTAAGTTACCTGTACTCAAACTCGTTGGAGTCCCTCTACCACTTCTTGTCCCTTACGACCGTACGACGTGAAGTACATCAGTGTTTCTCACCGTGTGACGCCTCGTTGACTTGTTGTTGTCGTTGTTGTTGTTGTTGTTGATATATACACATATATATATATATATATGATAAGGGTTTAAGGATTAAATTGGGAGGGTGGGTGGTATTCAAACAAAAGATACAGACACTTAGACAAAGACAAAACATACATTCAAGTAAACATAAAAAAATCTAAGGTGTATATTCACTATAGTATACTACATACAGAAAGAGACTGAATGAAGTGAATCATATTAGTAAGGTCCAGGTAGGTACAAAGACGTTTACCGTAATAGAGTAAGAAAAAATACCACCACCAAATCATCGATTCAGTACAGACTGAGAACGCTGAGGTACCTGACATCGGACGGTCCGAGGAGACAGGTTCCCTAAAAAGTCAGTTCTTATGACACCATCCAACAGTAAAGGAAGAGGTCCTCCAGAAGGGCTGGGTCCTTAACTTGGACCCAGAGAACGTAACACCCGTCTAAGAAATGTCTGACTGGATACTTCCTTCGGGTTGAAATAGGTAAACAGACAGGTACCTGTAAATCCACGACATGAGAAGACTCTAAACTCTGGAACCGGAACGGTGTACCAAATTGTTAGTGGGAGGAGGTTTGAACGAAAAAGGGAACACAGTTAACCTCTTGGGCGTCAGGTCGGGATCTGAGAGACTGGTGGAAGAGACTTGAGCTCAAAGTGCTAGTCCCGGGAGAGGTCGTCGTGGACTGGGAAGGAACGTCTTTACACTCCTGAACCTGTACGACCGACATTCCAGGTAGAGGTCACCTTCACTCAACACTGAACTCGACTGATAAGGTCCGTAAAAGGACTTGGAGAAATCCAACTTTAATTACCAACTACTAAACTTTCAGTAGGGGTTTCACGTCGGGTCACGGGTAGTCGGTGCACCCTACTCGTCTGTGCCGGGAGGGGCAGTGACAAGTCTACTCGAGGGACGTATGAGACTTCGAGTAAGAGAGTGTGCTTCAAGTAAAGGAATCGTCCGTGAGGACGGAAAGTGATTGGACAGACACCGTTAAACCTTTGTAATGTCGAATCTTTCTCTCAATAAATACGAAGGGACACCCAAATCCCGTCTCTACCCTGGTCCGTCGTCCCTACTCTTTGCGGAGTAGATCATCAGGTGTTGTTGAGAGTGCTCTGTTACATCGTTCTCTTCTGTTTCACAAAAAGACAAGACACGTCTTTCGGGCATATACCTGTTCTTCCCACACCTCTCGAACCACCTTCGACCTACACAGACCCCTTTCATACAGACCCAAGTTCTTGAATCCTTTACGTGGTAAGACACAGGGGACGACACACGGTCCGAGAAATGACTTGAACCCCCACACCGCTAGTGTCACTGTTCGGAACATCCGAAGAGTCAGACTCTGTCAGTTTGAATGTCTACGTACACTCGTTCGTACGTAGAGTCCTAATACTTTATGTCATGACTGTTACCCTGACGATTGTAGATGGGTCGTGAGACGAGTAGATCCAAGAAACCGGGATTCGTATTCGTGAGGGGATGGAGGAAATAAATTCCTAGTTTTTAAATATACGTAAACTATCGTGAGTACACTCCAGTGATCTCATCAGTGTAAGTGTCTTCCTCTTTAGTCGATCACCAACGGTTCCCGACCCTCTCATTTCTTACCTTAAACACAGGTTACCCCTACTTAAAGTTAGCCTCTTCTACTTTTGAAAACTCTCTACCGACTTCCCCCACCCACGTGTTGTCACACTTACGTGAATTTGAGTAGTGTTGTATGAGAAATTTTACTAAGGTTCCCATTTGAAATATACATAAAAGCCACAATTAAAAAATAAAAAATATATTCTAAAAAAGCTGTGAGAAAAATAAAACTTTTTTTTTTTAATTTAAAGAGGAAAGAGTGATTTTCTGAGGTGATAAATATGCCAAGACCATGATCAGATTGCCCTGACCAGGCCCAGGCTGGCAGCAAGGCTAAGCTGTTCTGTGCCTGGGTGTGGGCTCAGTGGCCTAGACACCGGGCTTGTCAGTCTGTCTTCTCTTCTTTCCAGAAAGTCTTGGCCACAGCCAGCTGCCCAGCTCCTAGGGGACCTGCCAAGTTCTCTCCATCCTGGCCTGCATGTTGGCAGCAGACCCTCACCAGCTACTGGGCCCACAAGCTTCCTGTTCACCTGCTGCTGGCAGGTGCACCAAAAAGGAAACTCAGGACTCTGAGTAAATGGGAAATTGCAGGAAGGGTTAAGTGAAAAATTATTGAAGGTGGTTTGGCCATGTGGGTTGAGATAATGAGTGTTTTAGGGTTTGGCAGCATTGTGTTTTCTTGAGCAAAGACTCAACACGGTGGCTGAGGTCACTTTCGAGGACCAACCTAGTGCAGCTGCCAGCCAAGCACGAGTTTGGTTAGGACTCAGCTCAGCATTAGAGCAAATACTTTGCACTGTCGCAAGTTCACAGTTCACAGCTGAGAGCAGCTGTGGTGGATGATGTCTCACTGGAAGGTGCTGCTAAGTGGAAATGTTTCCTTTCCCACCTGGATTCTTCTTGAAGCTGCTTCCAGGGAAATAGTCTTACAGGATTCTGACTACAAGTTCTATGTGAACCATCTTGGGCAAGCAGTCACAGGGATACATACTGGAAAACAAGGGGCTGGTAACTCCCAGTAAGCAAAGTGTAAAAAGGGACAATGTCTAGACCTGAGAAGGGGACAAGATGGTCTATAGGACTGAAGGTGCTGGGCAGGGGCTCGCTGAGGGTATAGCTGTGAGGGGCACAGCAAAAATCATTTGGAGTCTGTGTTTACTTTTTTAAAACTTCTTTTTAAAATTTAACTATAGATGATTAAAAGACCCTTGTTCCTTGGAAGTTCCTTGGACAGTCCCTGGTAAGGAATTGAGTCCCCACAATTGTTGCTGCCTCATCAGCACATGCGTGCTCAATCGTGTCCAACTCTTTGCGACCCTGTGGACTATAGCCTTCCAGGCTCCTCTGTCCATAGAACTCTCCAGGCAAAAATTCTGGAGGGGGTTGTCATTACTTAGACAGCATATTAAGAAGCAGAGACATCACTTGTTTTTCCAGTAGTCTTGTACACTTGGTGAGAGTTGGCCCATAAAGAAAGCTGAGTGCCAAAGAACTGATGTTTTCAAACTGTGGTGCTGGAGAAGACTCTTGAGAGTCCCTTGAACAGCAAGGAGACCAAGCCAGTCAATCCTAAAGGAAATCAACCCTGAATATTTATTGGAATAACTGATACTGAAGCTGGAGCTCTAATACTTTGTCCATCTGATTTGAAGAGCTGAGTGATTTGAAAAATACTGATTCTGGGAAAGACTGAAGGAAAAGAAGGGGACAACAGAGGATGAGATATTTAGATAGTATCACTGACTCAATGGACATTAATTTGAACGAACTCTGGTAGATAGTGGAGGACAGAGGAGACTGGTGTGCTACAGAACATAGGATCACAAAGAGTCAAACACAACTTGACTGAACAATAGCAACAAATAGGTGATTTATTATATTGTGTTAGTTTCAGGTGTACAGCAAAGTGATTCAGTTATGTGTGTGTGTATATATAAATATATATTCTTTTTCATTACTGTTACAAAACATTGTTCCCTGTGTTATACATTAAGATCTCATTGTGTATCTACTATAAATATAGTAGTGTATCTCTCAATGGAGAACTTTCACTTCACTTCACATGTATATATTGGGCTTCCCTTGTGGTTCAGCAGGTAAAGAATCTGCCTGCAATGTTGGAAACCTGGGTTCAATCCCTGGGTTGGAAAGATCCCCTGAAGAGGGGAAAGGCTACCCACTCCAGCATTCTGGCCTGGAGAGTTCCATGGGCTGTACAGTCCATGGGGTCGCAAGCAGTAGGACATGATTGAGCAAGTTTCACTTCACTTCAGTGTATCTCTTAATGTGTCTGTTATTTTAAACTCATAATTTGTCTTTCCCCTCCTCACTTACCCCCTTGGTAACCATGTTTGTTTTCTATGTCTGTGAATCTGTTTCTGTTTTATAAATAAACTTGTTTGCATTATTTTTTTAGATCCCACTAAGTGATATATTTGTCTTTCTCTGTCTGACTTATTTCACTTGTATGATAATCTCTGGGTCCATCCATGTTGCTACAAATGGCAGCATTGCATTCATTTTTATGGCCAAGTAGTATTCCATTGTATATATGTACCACATCTTCTTTACTCATTTACCTATCCATGAACACTTGGGTTGCTTCCATGGGTTTACATTTGAGCTCATGGGGCAAATGTATGATTCAGCATTTCCCTGTACTCACCATTTTTCACCTGCTTCACTGTGATTATATTGCAAGAAAAGCTTCTCCCACTTTTACTTTGCTTAGAATTGAATCCAACAAACGCTTTTGTGAGTCAACTGTCAGGAACTTAATCAAGGAAGCATAAAACCGTGGCTTCAGGGCACCTGGATACCTCTGAACAGGCCTGGGGAGCATCATTCGCTGTGTCCCAGGACATGCCCTGCATCCTTCCTTCTTTCATCCTCACTTCTCCTACCCATCATCTGCTCCTTCCAACCTGGCCATCCTCTTTCCTGACACTCTTCATCACTGGCTCCTCCGATGTCTGAGAAGGGAACAGACAAGAAGAAGGAAGGCCTCGCACTATAGAGAACAGGGATGGGAGACTGGAGAGAAAAGCCCAGAGCAGCAGCTCCAGCAGAAGGAAGCAGAGCTTGGGGCCACGGGAAAGGGAACCCACAGTTGAGGGATAGTGTGGGGTGGGTACAAGTGGGTGTACATGTCTTTAGCTTCAGCATGGCTCAGAGACTGAGGGTGGAGTGGAGAACAGCTGAGTTCAATTCTGGGGTGAAATGACCATAAACCCTGGGGCATGCATACGAAACTTGACTTCAACAGAAGCTTTGCCCATCTGGTGTCACTCGGTGTTGTCTGCAGCCTTGTGCCAGCTCTGCATGACCTGTCTGGCACTCTGGATCACTGGGTTACCTCTGTGGCCTCAGACTCATGGCTGATGGCATGAAGTGCTGCCCCCAAGGAAGTGGTGACTCTGGAAAGTGCCAACACTGCAGGAAGGTGGCTTTGAGCCCCAGCCTCATCCAGCAGTGACTGAGAGGCGGATTGCAGGCTCACAACACCAGCCATCTTCCCTGCCTGTTTAACTAAATAGTAGGGTAAGGCCTCCAGCATAGGGCAAGGGACGAGGGAGGAGACATGAGATTCTAAAGATTAAGATAGTGTGAGACATAGTTTGGACATAGTCCAGACACAGTCTGGACATAGTTTAGTTCTCTTAATTTCCTTCTTTCCCTCCCCAAGGTGGTACGACTTTAAGAAAACCTTTCAAACTTACATTGCTGAAGTTTCAGAGAAAATTATTTCTAAGCAGATTTCATAAATATGAATGAGGATACCAGGTATACGGTCTTGCGGTCTCCACAGACTCACAATCTGCATCTATGATCAGTTGTGAAGCAAAAGGGTGTGCCCACTCTTCCCCCGACCCCCATCTCCAGCCAACCACTGCCCTCTGCAGCTTGATGCAGAGCTTCTCTTCCACTTCAGAATCACTGTCCCTCCAGGTGTCCTGAGTGGCACAAATCTGAAACATGGAGTGTGAGCAGCTAGACCATGGCCTGTGAGGGGACGCTACTGTATGATGATTCCCTCTCTGAAAAACCAGAAGTTAACAGAGGATCATCATCATAAAGGAACAAAAATGTTAATGAATGAAATAAAAATGTGTCGGCCTAGGTGGTTATACTCTCTGCCTCCTAGGGAGGGCATGACAACTTTGAGAATACCTTCAACTTCCAGATGAAATGGTGAGGGCATGTAAGTGGTAGTAAACCATTAACTTTTGCTTTATGATTTTTTCTTTTTTTTACTAGAAGTATGCTTTGTTAAATTTAAAAAAAAAAAAGGAAACTGGAAGAGAGAAAAATGACCTCAAATTTTTAAAAGAAAAAAGAGGGAAAGGTGAGGTGACATGATTATGAATTGCCTAGGGAGGAAGATTCTCCAGGCAAGAACTTGGAGGGCAGAGGAGCCTGGTGTGCTACAGTCCATGGGGCACAGAGTCGGACACAACTTAGCTGCTTCTGAACAGCAACAAGGAGGAAGGTGGGGACAACCAGAGACCCAAGGGCAACCTTGCTCAGAGTGAGTCTGCGGCTTCCAATCCAACCTACAGAATGCATTTTGCAAAGTTGCATAGGTTCAGCACAGAGGTGGCCTTCAAGACAAGCTTGTCCAAATTTCGAGGTATGAAACCTCATGGTCCTCACTATCTCAGGATTTGGGAGTTCCCAGCACAGCTTGGCAGCCCCATGTGAACACCCAGCACTCACTTCTAGGCAGCCTCCGAGAGCACAGCTGAGGTCACATGATGACCAGAGATGGTCCCCTCTGCTGGGGCCAGACCATTCCAATGGCAGCAGCAGCTGGGCCTCCTCTGTGCTGGCTAAGTGGCACCATTCTTTGAATAACTTGTATTTGTTTCTTCCTAAAAGAGAAGTAATTAGGTGCTGAAACTTATAAATGAGCTGGGGGAAAAGTGTGGGTTCACCTGATAACTTGGGGCCTGAAAACATTAGCCCTGTCTCCTAGCCACTGTTCCACAGCTAAGCCGAGTAATCCAGCTGCTCTGAGACTTCATGATACTTTCTTCTTTCTGAGGTGAGGGAGTCAGGCCACAAAACTGACTCTTCTGTTGGCCTCACCTACTGCAGGAAACAGTATGATTTTTAACCTTAATTATTTTATAAAATTATTTTTCTTTCTGAATAGCAATGTAATATCTCTTGAAAAAATTCATGGGAAACAATTTATGTGAAAAAAATTCACCCATAATCTCCCCACCCCACCCAGTAATAACCACTGTTCACTTTGGTTTTCTGCACATACATATTTATGCATTTGAGCATATTTGAAGACAAACAGTAGCTGACAATATAGCAACTGCTTTTCTAAACTTGGCTTTCACCGGGCAGCATGCACTTTAGTATGAATGATCTCACTGTTCACTGTACAGAGCTGAGAAACAGAAAGAAAGGCTCAGAGAGGGAAAGAAACTTGTCTCATGCAACCAGAATTCCCACCCAGGCCTATTACCAGGCTTTCAACACTTCTAACCTGTCGTCACTGCTGTAGTTTTTGTCTCCCACCCAACAGTGGAGCAGCCACCCCTCTCTAAAACTGTGGCCTCATGGAGTCCTTGAGTAGGATGAAGAGCTAGGAGGCTAGAATTTCCCTCCTCCGAGCTCCATGTAAGAATCTGTGTGTCGTTAGCAGGGCAGAGCCACTTGGCACTGCCCGAGTTTGTGTGTTTCTTTGTGTGTCACTGTGTGAGCGGGTACTGTGAGGTTTCAGTCCAAATATTCTTCAGCCCCTTTGTAAGAAGGAAGTTCTTCCCTATAGTGTGCTCACCACTGGCGGCTGGATCTGTCCTCTGTGACATTTTGAGATGAAGAAAGAGAAACAGCATGAAAATAAGGAAAGGACCGGTTTTCCATCCAGGTGCTCTGGTAGGTGGGCTTCTTTGTGGCTCAGCGGTAAAGAATTCCCTGGCAGTGCAGGAGCTGCAGATGTGGGTTCCCTCCCTGGTCGGGAAGATCCCCTAGAGAAGGGCATGGCAACCCACTCCAGTGTTCCTGCCTGGAGAATCCCCGTGGACAGAGGAGCCTGGCAGGATCAGTTCATAGGGTCACAAAGAGTGGGACACGACTGAGTGACCCAGAATGCAGGCACGTTCTGGTAAGCACTTAGGAATCCCCTCCATGTGATGGAGGAGGCTCATTCTAGAACAAAGCCAACCACTCCCGCCATGGATCCTGGGCTGCGCTGCTTGGAATCCCTGCATCGAGGCTCACTGCCTGACCTCAGGGAGGCTGAGGGCAGTCGGCTTCTAGCCTTCAGCCCCGTGGCAGCAGGGCCTCCCAGCTCGATGATTCCCCAGAGGCCTCACCCCGCTGCACAGCCCATTTCCTGCTGCAGGTCTAGGCCCTGCCGCCTCCTTCCCACTGGGGTGACAACAACTTCTACAAGCCCAGAGCACCAGGACCGCCGTGCTGCTCGGCTTCTCCTCACCCGGCTCCTCCTCTCCTGACCCAGCTTCCTGTCTTCCTGCACAGGCGATGCTCCCAAAGGCTTTCCCTATCTGACCCTACCTCAGAGCTGGCTTCCCGGGGACCCAGCAGCTATAGCCATCTGTCCTAGAAATGAGGAGGAGATACTTATGTGTGTGTGTGTGTTACTTGGAAGGTAATTACTTTACAATATTGTAATGGTTTTTGCTGTACATTGATATGAATCAGCCATGGATTTACAAACACAAAAATACAAAATATTGAAAAGAATAGGCACATGTATATGTATAACTGAAATCACTTTGCCGTACACTTGGAACTAGCAAAAGATTGTTAATCAACAATACTCCAAAGCAAAATAAAAATTAAAAGCAAAAACAAGTGTTCAATTTATATACTACTTATCTATATGCAAAAAAATATTCAGTATACAAAATATATTTACACAGAAGTATAATGTTTAATGTATATACATAAATATTTAAAACCTGTATTTATATATTGTGTATTTATTTATATAAATTATGTATTTAGTAGGAGCTGTCTTATCTAACACATATAAGACAAGTAGCTTGTAAGTAAAGAGCCAAAATCATTTAATCATATATTAAAGTGGAAAATCATTATTGTGAGTGTGTGTGTGTGTGTGTGTATACACTCATGCCCACACAAACATACATATATACTGCTGCCGCTGCTGCTAAGTCACTCAGTCATGTCCAACTCTGTGCGACCCCATAGACAGCAGCCCACCAGGCTCTGCCATCCCTGGGATTCTCCAGGCAAGAACACTGGAGTGGATTACCACTTCCTTCTCCAATGCATGAAAGTGAAAAGTGAAAGTGAAGTCGTTCAGTCGTTTCCAATTCTTAGTAACCCAGGGACTGCAGCCCACCAGGCTCCTCCATCCATGGGATTTTCCAGGCAAGAGGACTGGAGTGGAGTGCTATTGCCTTTTCCAGTGCATATATAGACATGTATATAAATGTGTATATATGTAAGTGTATATGTGTGTGCATATGTACATATATAATACCTGTACACTCATGCCCACACAAATATACATATACAGTTATGCATATAAATGTGTATATATGAAAGCGAATGTACGTATGTATGTGTATGTATATACATAAAACATACATGTGCAATATATACATATATGCATGCATATGGCTAAATCGCTTTGGTCGTGTCCAACTCTGTGCGACCCTACACGGTAGACCGCTAGGCCCCTCCATCCATGGGATTCTCCAGGCAAGATTACTGGAGTGGGTTGCCATTTCCTCCTCCAGGGGATTTTCCCAACCCAGGGATCAAACTCACATCTCTTAAGTCTCCTGCATTGGTGTGTATGCTTAGTCACTTCAGTTGTGTCTGACTCTCTGTGACCCTATGGACGAAGGTCTGCCAGGCTCCTCTGTCCATGGGATTCTCCAGGCAAGAATACTGGAGTGGGTTGCCGTTTCCTCCCCCACCTGCATTGGCAGGCAGGTTCTTTACCACTAGCACCACCTGGACAAGCCCTTTATATATATACACACATATATATTACATATATATGTGTGTGTGTGTGTGTGTGTGTGTGTGTGTGTGTGTGTATATGTTAATATATAGTCAAGGACAGGGAAGCCTGGTGTCCTGCAGTTCATGGGATGGCAAAGAGTCAGACACAACCTAGCAACTGAAGAAACAACAATAATATATATATATACATATAACATTTTATTTTAGCTTGAAATTTAAATATGTAGATGTACATGCTGATCATCTGATTTGATAATTTTCAATCCACATTTCCTGTCCAAAGCACACACAGCCATATTGTCTCTATACATACCAGTTTCAGCTTATTTAAAGTGATATGAGAAACTAAGACGTTTGCACACAACTGTAAATGCAGATTCCTATGGATTTTTACTCCCTCTCCCATCTCTGAAGAGTTCGCCCATGCACACATGATGAAACATTATTTTCTTTTTCATGATTTACAATTACTGAGTCTTTCTAAAGCTTTGGAATTGTTTTTCATAGAAACTACTACTCTGTTTTTCCACTCTTATGCCATGGCATTCAGTTCAGTTCAGTCACCCAGTCGTGTCCGACTCTTTACAATCCCACGAATCGCAGCACGCCAGGCCTCCCTGTCCATCAGCAACTCCCAGAGTTCACTCAGAGTCACGTCCATCAAGTCAGTGATGCCATCAAGCCATCTCATCCTCTGTCATCCCTTTCTCCTCCTGCCCCCAATACCTCCCAGCATTGGAGTCTTTTTCAGTGAGTCAATTGAACCCCTTTAACAGTATGAAAAAGCAAAATGATAGGATACTGAAAGAGGAACCCCCCAGGTCAGTAGGTGCCCCATATGCTACTGAAGATCAGTAGAGAAATAACTCCAGAAAGAATGAAGGGATGGAACCAAAGCAAAAACAATACCCAGTTGTGGATGTGACTGGTGATAGAAGCAAGATCTGATGCTGTAAAGAGCAATATTGCATAGGAACCTGGAATGTCAGGTCCATGAATCAAGGCAAATTGAAAGTGGTCAAACAGGAGATGACAAGAGTGAACGTCAACATTCTAGGAATCAGCGAACTAAAATGGACTGGGATGGGTGAATTTAACTCAGATGACCATTATATCTACTACTGCAGGCAGGAATCCCTCAGAAGAAATGGAGTAGCCATCATGGTCAACAAAAGTCTAAAATGCAGTACTTGGATGCAGTCTCAAAAACAACAGAATGATCTCTGTTCATTTCCAAGGCAAACCATTCAATATCACAGTAATCCAAGCCTATGCCCCAATCAGCAATGCTGAAGAAAATGAAGTTGAACAGTTCTATGAAGATCTACAAGACCTTTTAGAACTAAAACCCCCAAAAAGATGTCATGGCATTAGGTAATGTTTAATTAAAAGTACACAGTAATATCAAAGCACACTGGGGTTGGACAGCAAAGCTGCCAACTCCAGGAAGGCATGAATGTTGAAGAATCAGTCAAGGGCCTGGGGATCTCAACAGCAACCCATGGATTTCCTGAGGGGAGGTGGAGCTGGAAGTGCCCAGTCATGGAGTCTAGGCTTGTGATAGGGAGGGTTGAGACAGTCCAGGGCTGTGATAGTGAGCTAAGCTCACTCAGGGTTGGATGGCTACCCACTACAACGTCCTGTGTGTTTTAAACACAAGCACATGCTTCCTCCTTTTATTAGGCACACACTGGTTGATTACTGCATTGTGCTGGGTACCAGGAGCACAGTCCCCCAAAATGCAAATTCTACACCCAGCAGAGACTCACAGATGCATGGAGGCCAATCTCTATAACTTGCTCATTTCAAGTAATGTGACAGGTACTGTAAAACACACAGGTTGAGAGTTAACAGCTGGTTCACAGGGATGAGGCACCTATTCACTGTGGATCCTTCAGAGTGAGGAGGAGTTGTTGGAGGTGGATAATACAGGGAAACACTTCTTGGCAGAGACATATGGCAAAGCTACTGACATGTACAAGGGCTCAGTATTCCCAGGGACGGTCAGCAGCCCCGTGTGACTGGAGCCCAGGACATTTTCATATTTTTGCTATAGAACAAACAATAGTTCTTTTTACCTGGAATTTTTAAATATTAAAAAAATTTATTGGGAGACGGGAAAAAGATGGTGGAGGAATAGGATGGGGAGAACACTTTCTCCTTCACTACTTCATCAAAAGAACATTTCAATGCTGAGTAAATTCCACAAAACAACTTCTGATTGCTGGCAGAGGACATCAGGCATTCAGCAAAGCAGATCATTGGCTTCAAAACCAGGTAGGAATTAATATAAAAGATGAAAAAAGAGTCAAAGGAGGTAGGGAGGGAGCCCCGTCCCGGGAAGGGAATCTCGTCCTGGGAAGAGACTCTTGAAAAGAGAGGTCTCCTAACATCAGGAAACTTTCTCACAGCCGTGTCTGAGGCGAGCCTGGGAAGCATAGAGGGCAGCATAACAGGAAGGAAAAATAAATAAATAATTAAAACCAACAGATTACGAGTTCAACAGTAAAACCCCCAATGAATAAGCAGTGCAAATGGCTGCATCCAAGTGGGGGTTGGGCGGGGAGGAGTGCAAGGCGTCAGCGATAGTGCTTTCTAAGAATTGGGCCACGGGAGACGTAGGCTGCAGGGCTTTTCTAGAGAATCGGGTCATAACGGGGCCAGAATCGGGTCCGCGTGTGGCTAGAATGAACTATCTTGGACTAGCAAACCAGACTGTGTGATAGCTAACACGCGAAACGCTCGAACATAAGACATCAACAGGCCCGCACACAGAACAAAGGACGGATCAGAAATAGCTGGCTGCAGATCATCCCCCTCTGGTGACAGGCAGCCAGAGCCTTAAGCGCTGGAAGGGGGCAATCGCAGCTTAAGAGAGACATTACCTACCAAATGGCAAGCAGGTTTCTTTGCTAATAAAGACTTCTGGGAGGCTCTGGACAGTCATCATCTGCCTGAGAAAGAGCCCCAGTGGTACTCCGAGAAAATTGAGTGACCCAGAAAGGCCAGAGGTCACAGCAATTGCACGCGCCAAACTCCCTAGCTACTTGGACCTGGGAAGGGCACAAAGCCCAGGCTCAACCAAATCCGACCCTCGGAGGGCTTCCTGAGAGCCAAACCTGAGCGGCTTAGACCGGGGAGGTGCATGAAGCCTCGGGCAGGCCCCAGACGGTTATCCCGGGGAGCAACAGACAGCCTGAGTGGTGTGCGCTGTGAGAAAGGGCAAGCCCAGTGCAGAGTCCACCACCACACCCCCTGTGTCAAGACGGAAATCAGACACGGAAGAGATCAGCAAACAGAGGAAGTCAAACAGAGGAAACTGCCTTGGTAGCGACCTCACACAGCCCACAATGACAGAGAAAGCGCCAGATATACTGTTACTACTTTTATGATCAAACTTTTTTTTTTTTTGGAGGGGGGTTGATGTGGAAGCGTGATTTTTTTTTTAAATTTTTTTTTGGAAAAAAAAATTTTTTTTCTGTCCTTTTCTTTCTCATCTTTTTTTTTTTCTAAATTTGCTTAAATTTTTAAGTCCTCTATATTTTTATTTATTATTTTTATAACCTATTATTACTTTTCAAAAAAAACCCCTATCTTTAAAGCAAATGCCATATATAGTCTTTTTGATGGTGGAAGTTGTGGTCTTTTAATAATTCTGGAGTCTTTTATTTTTTAATTTTTTAATTTTTTTTTTACCTTTTCTCCTTCTTATTCTTTTCTTTAATATTTTATCTCTGAAAATCCAATCTCTACTCCAGATTTTTAATCTTTACATTTTGGTATTTGTTGCCAATTTTGTACTTTTAAAAACTCAGTCTTCAGTACCCAATTTTACATGAGTGCGAGATTACTGGCTTGACCACTCTCTCCTCCTTTGGACTCTCTTCTTTCTCTACCAGGTGGCCTCTGTCTCCTCCTTCCCCCTCCTCTTCTCTACCCAACTCTATGAATCTCTGTGTGTTCCAGAAGGTGGAGAACTCTCAGGGAACTGGTCACTGGCCGGATCTGTATCCCTCCTTTGCATCTCCCTCTTTTATTCTCCTGGCCACCTCTATCTACTTCCTCCCTCTCCTCTTCCATGTCTAACTCTGTGACCACCTCTGAGAAGTCCAGACTTTGGAGTGCACACAAGAAAGTGGTTACAGGCTAGCTTACTCTTTCCTCTTTTGATTCCACCTCATCCCATTCCACTCACCTCTAACTACCCCCTCCGTATTCTCTCCTCCAAGTAACTCAGCGATCCTCTAGGGGCAACCCTCAGGGTGGTGAAACCTATCATCATTAACCTAGATGTTTTAACATTAGTGCTGTATAGATGGAGAAATCATGAGGCTATTGTAAAAATAAATCTGAAAACCAGAATCAGGAGGCTTAAGTCCAAATCCTGAGATCATCAGAGAATTCCTGAATACAGGGAACATTATCCAATAGGAGCTCATCAAACACCTTCATACCTATACTGAAATTGAGCACCACCCAAGGGCCAACAAGTTCCAGAGCAAGACATACCACACAAATTCTCCAGCAACACAAGAACAAGCCCCTGAGCTTCAATATAGAGGCAGCTCAAAATACTCCAAAACCATTGACATCTCATAACCCATTACTAGACACTTCACAGCACTCCAGAGAGAAGAAATCCAGCTCCACCCACCAGAACTCCAACACAAGCCTCCCTAATCAAGAAACTTTGACAAGCCACTGATACAACCCCACACACAGAGAGGAAGCTCAATAATAAAGAGAATTCCACAAATTCCCAGAATATAGAAAGGCCACCCGAAGTGCAGCAATATAACCAAGATGAAGAGACAGAGGAATACCCAGCAGGTAAAGGAACAGGAGACATGCCCACCAAACCAAACAAAAGAGGAAGAGATAGGGAATCTACCTGAGAAAGAATTCCGAATACTGATAGTGAAAATGATCCAAAATCTTGAAATCAAAATGGAATCACAGATAAATAGCCTGGGGTCAAGGATTGAGAAGATGCAAGAAAGGTTTAACAAGGACCTAGAAGAAATAAAAAAGAGTCAACATATAATGAATAATGCAATAAATGAGATCAGAAACACTCTGGAGGC
>SJYG01000356.1:651333-668674 GCA_006410535.1 Litocranius walleri | reverse complement strand
ATGACCCAGCAATCCCACTGCTGGGCATACACACCGAGGAAACCAGAATTGAAAGAGACACATGTACCCCAATGTTCATTGCAGCACTATTTATAATAGCCAGGACATGGAAGCAACCTAGATGTCCATCAACAGATGAATGGATAAGAAAGCTGTGGTACATATACACAATGGAGTACTACTCAGCCCTTAAAAAGAATAAATTTGACTCAGTTCTAATGAGATGGATGAAACTGGAGCCGATTATACAGAGTAAGGTAAGCCAGAAAGAAAAACACCAATACAGTATACTGACACATACATATGGAATTTAGAAAAATAATAATGATGACCCTCTGTGTGAGACAACAAAAGAGACACAGAGGTATAGAACGGACTTTTGGACTCTGAGGGAGAGGGAGAGGGTGAGATGATTTGGGGGAAAGATATTGAAACATGTATACTATCATGTAAGAAAAAAAGCGCCAGTCTATGTTCAATACAGGATACAGGATGCTTGGGGCTGGTGCATGGGATGATCCAGGGAGATGATATGGGGTGGGAGGTGGGAGAGGGCTTCGGCATTGGGAGATTGTGTACACCTGTGGCTGATTCAATGTTTGGCAAAACAAATACAGTATTGTAAGGTAGAATAAAGTATTTTTTAAAAAAAAATTTATTTAAGTATAGTTGATTTACAACGCTGTGATACTTCTGCTGTATTGCAAAGTGACTTAGTTATATATATATATATATATATATATATGTGTGTGTGTGTGTGTGTGTGTGTGTGTGTGTGTGTGTGTGTGTATTAATATTCTCTTCCATTATGGTTTGTCACAGAATACTGAATAGAGCTCCCTGTATTATATGGTAGGATCTTGTTGTTTATCCGGACATATTTTAAACATGCAGATGTAATCCACCTAGAATTTATTTTGTGTGTCAGAAAGAAAGGCATCACGCTTTTTAGCACCATCTTCACTGTTCCCTCATTCGTTGGCAAAGGCAGGTCCATCATTTACCTGTGATCCTGGTTCTACAGAGTCTCCATCATAAGGCTCTGGGGAATGGCTCACAACAAAGTTCCTACACTGTGCAGTGAGACACCATTGCACACATATGAGAACAGAGTGGACCCTACAAGCACTGACAAGTGTGTGGCACAATCAGAATACTCATGCACTGCTGGTGGACACATAACAAGCTATAGCACTTTTTAAAGTCATATGATGACCTCCTAAAAAGTTAAACACATGCCATATGAGCCAGCCATTCCACCCCTAGATATTTACTCTAGAGAGAAGAAACCTTTGTCCTTGCAAAGACTTAATGCACAAATGTTCACAGCAGTACATTTGGATAGCCTAAAACTAGAAATGTTGCAAATGCCGGTCAAGAAATTAATGAATAAAGTCATATCCATACGGTAGACTACTACTCAACAGTAAACAGGAATGAATTATTGATACATGCCATTACTTTGGCCACCTCATGTGAAGAGCTGACTCATTGGAAAAGACTCTGATGCTGGGAGGGATTGGGGGCAGGAGGAGAAGGGGACGACAAAGGTTGAGATGGCTGGATGGCATCAGCGACTCGATGGAGATGAGTTTGAGTGAACTCCGGGAGTTGGTGATGGTCAGGGAGGCCTGGCATGCTGCGATTCATGGGGCCACAAAGAGTCGGACACGACTGAGCAACGGAACTGAACTGAACTGAACTGAAGCTCATAGTAGAAAAACATCTCAAAATAATTAAGCTGAAAGAAGTGAAGCGAATATAAAAATGTCATGCCATAATTCCATCTATGTGAAATTCTAGAAAATATAGAAAGCAGATCACTGGTTTCTTGGGACTGGAGGGGAGGAAGGAAAGGAACAGGAATAGGATTGCAGAGGTAACAGAAGAAACTTCTGGAAGAGATGGTTCTGTTCACTGTCTTGGTTGTGCTCAACTTTCACGGTTTACAATTTTACAGTTTGTATACTTAACATGTGTGAAGCTTATTGTACATCAATTATACCCGAATAAACTCTTGAAAGAGACACTGTGTCTAACCCATTTTTGCACAGCATATACCAGAATAAAGTTTCTCAGTCAAGGGTGTTTTGGAAAGAAATTTATTTTAATTTTAGATTATGTGATGGAAACATATCCTTGAGTTATGTTGTTGCTGTTTAGTTGCTCAGTCATGTCCCACTCTTTTTGACACCATGGACTGCAGCATACCAGGCTTCCCTGTCCTTCACTGTCTCCCAGAGTTTACTCAAACTCATGTCCATTGAGTCAATGATGCCTTTCAACCATCTCATCCTCTCTTGCCTCCTTCTCCTCCTGCCCTCGATCTTCCCCAGCATCAGGGTCTATTCCAATGAGCTGTCTCTTCACATCAGGTGGCCAAAGTATCGGAGCTTCGGCTTCAGCATCAGTCCTTCCAATGAAGTCAGGGTTGATTTCCTTTATTATTGACTGGTTTGACTTCCTTGCTGTCCAAGCAACTCTCAGGAGTCTTCTCCAGCACCATGATTCGAAAGCATCAATTCTTCAGCACTCGGCCTCCTTTACAGTCCTACTCCCACATCTGTAATGACTACCGGGAAAACAATAGCTTTGACTATACAGACCTTTATTGGCAAAGTAATGTCTCTGCTTTTTAATACACTGTCTAGGTTTGTCATAGCTTTAGCTTTCCTTCCAAGAAGCAAGCATCTGTAATTTCATGGCTGCAGTAACCATCTGCAGTGATTTTAGAGCACAGAAAAGTAAAGTCTGTCACTGTTTCTATTGTTTTCCCATCTATTTGCCATTAAGTAATGGGACTGGATGCCATGATCTTCATTTTTTGAATATGGAGTTTTAAGCCAGCTTTTTCACTCTCTTCTTTCACCTTCATCAAAAAGCTCTTTAGTTCCTCTTTGCTTTCTGTCATTAAGGTGGGGTCATCTGCATTTCAGGCAATTTATTTATTTAATATATATCTGTATTACAATAAAGACACACACCACAAAACAAATATATACATTTGTATTATGATTCATGTTAATCTTTAATGTACTTATAAGAAAAATAACTCAAATGAATTTTTATAGTTAATGTCACCAAACATTAAAGTATTCAATTATTTACAGGTTTTTTTAATTGTACTTGTTTTCTGTTTTAAAAGTTTTTTTCTTCATGTGTATCACAAAGAATTTACATGAAGCATATACTTGTGGCCTAGGAGCTGCCACAGATGGGCAGGCTTAAACAGCAGAAGGATAGAGTCTGAGATCAAAGTATGACCAGGGTTGGTTCTTTCTGAGACCTTGGTCTGCACACAACCTCTTCTCTCTCTGTCTCTCTCCATCTCCTTCCCTTTGTGTGCATTTTCTCTTTCTATTCGTGTGGTGTTCTTTTTTGTTAAGAGTCATATTGGTTGAGGGGCCTTCCCCACTCAAGAGTGACCTCATCTTTGCTAATCACCCTGGGTCACTGTAGACAAGATTCTCAGGTTTTGGCAGTAAGATTTCTATACGTAAAGAAATAGAGCGAGCAAGTCAACTCATAATATTTCTATACATAGAGCGAGCAAGTCAACTCATAACAAAGCTCCACCTCATATTTTCATTGTTACAAAGCAAGAAAGGAAGACTTTAAAAAGCTAGCCTGTTTTTTTGTAAACTGTAAGCCTGCTGCAGTCACCTGGGAGCCCAGCAGGCAGCAAAGAATCTTCTGTTGGGATTTTTGTGCATATCCTCAACTGGTCTGCCTGCTGCTCCTCTGGGCTGCACTCTGTAACTATGTGGCACAGATTTTCACCAGGTTGGCCCTTACAGCTCTGCTACTTTGGGCTGGACCTTTGTAACTCTTTGCACCTGTTCCTGTAGGCAGGGGTCTGTGGGTGTGTACAGGCAGAGCTGCTTTTATTATTTCTGCTTACTTTAGTCCTTCCTTTGGCCCAACCAGCATCAGGTTGTCCACATGAATGAGATCCACTGGAACACCTGTTGGAGATCTGCATTCAAACTTTGAATCACTCTGAAGACTACAACTCTTTAGAATGAATTTTGGATTTCGAAGTCTAATAATGGTGAAAATGGCACACCCTTCAGGAGAGAGAGGTTTTTCCCTTGATGTGGCCCTCACGTGGTGATATGCGGTGAGTGTCTTGCCACCCCTGCAGAAGGCAGTCCCAGGGGCCTGTGGAGAGGAGGGTCCTGGGAGGAGAGGAGTAACTGGCAGAACTGCCCCAGGGCTTCTCGGCTGCATTGTCCTCATGGGGCCCTTCTTGGAGGGACTGTGAGAATCACAGGGTAGGGATCTTCTCAGCCTCTGACGGTTGTCTTAACCTCACATGGACACCTTTGTACGAAATGCCTCACACCTGATGATTTGTAATGGATTTCATTCATTTATCAGTGATTCTCTCTTCAACATCCTGATGGCCTAGCTCAGACAGCTTTGGGTTGGACAAACATCCTTTACTCCTGCAATTAGCACTCTCCCAGAACACTTGTTGACTTAAAAAAAATTTAGTCACAACCTAAAAGTTGAGAGTTATATTTTATTCAGTGGGAATTTTTAGGGCTTCAAGTCCAGGAGACAGCATCTCACATGACCTTGAGAAAACTGCTACAAGGAGGTGGAGGGGAGGAGTCAGATTATACAGAAGTTTGCAACAAAGGGCAGATTGTCTGAACATCGAAAGTATTTTTTGTGAATTAAAGAAAACCAGATTTCTGAAGTGAAGGAATTTAGCCCTTTTCTATGTATGGGGAGATGCAGGAGCCTGGACTCACAGAAATCATTCCTTTTATATGCTCCTCAGCTGTCTGTAGCCAGCATCCTGTGCTTCTTCACTTCCTGAGCTCCTCAGTGCTCACTGTAGGGAATGGCTGCAGGCAAGGGCAGCTGGATCACAGGAGGGCTAGCATCGCTGATGACTGATATCCTTGCTTACTGACATGGCAAGAAATACTCCATTTCTCATACCTACCAGCCTTTTCTTTATATCAACCTACTTCTATTGAATATTCTCCCCCCAACTTTAATGCTACTGTCATAAACAGGATTATAGTTCTTGCTTCTTCTGCCTGCCCTTTGATGGATGAGAGGCTTTTGGAAGCTTCCTGATGAGAGGGACTGGCTGTGGGGAAAACTGGGTCTTGCTTTCGTGGGCTGGATCACACTCAGTAAATTTTTAATCCAATTGTCTGCTAATGAGTAGTGCTGTGTTCCTTTCCTGTTGGTTGTTTGGCCTGAGGTGACCCAGTCCTAGAGTCTGCAGTCTCTATGGTAGGGCCACTGGTGACCTCCAAAAAGGACACACACCTCCCATCCCCAAGACGGGCCGCTTCCACCCATGCCTCCGCAGGAGACCTCCAAACACTCACAGGCAAGTCTGCCTCAGTTTCATGTAGGGTCACTGCTCCTTTCTCCTGGGTCCTGGTGCACACAAGATTTTGTTTGTGTCCTTCAAGAGTCTCTGTTTTCCCCAGTCTTGCATAAGTGCTGTAATCAAATTGCACTGTCCTTCAAAGTCAGATTCCCTGGGGAATCTGTCCCTTTGCCGGATCCCCAGGGCCTAGAACCTTCGCAACGGTGCAAGGACTTCTTTGGTATTATTGTTCTTCAGTTTGTGGGTTGGCCACCCAGTGGGTATGGGGTTTGATTTTATCATGATTGCACCCCTCCGACCACAAATGTCATAAAGAATCTACCTGTCATCAAGTGGTAAAGAATCTACCTGCAGTGCAGGAGACAGGGGACATGCTGGTTCACTCCCTAGGTCTGGAAGATCCTCTGGAGCAGGAAATGGCAACCTACTCCAGTATTCTTGCCTGGGAAATTCCATGGAGAGAGGAGCCTGATGGGTTATGGTCCATAGCGTCGCAAACAGTCAGCCGTGACTGAACGACTGAGCATGCAAACATGCCCTGAAAATTATGTTGTGTACAAGTGGCAGAATGTACTCATACTTTGGCCATTCTCAGGGATTTGTAACCTTTAAAAAGGAGGTTTTTTGAATGAAAAGAAACAAAAAATGTGTGCACTTTTCCTAGACAGTGATTGTTCTTTCATTGCCTGCCAAATGAGAAAATATAGAACAACCAAGATATTCTGAATTCAGAATGAGTAGGCATTACTTTCATGACAAAAGCAGTGCAGGCTGAGGAAAGCCCTGTATATTCGCTGCTCTGAAGTCCCCTGAAACTCTGGAGATCCTGGCTCCTCCTCATTGTGTGGTCTTAGCATGTTTGCCTTTTTTTCTGGTTTCAGGTCCCAATCTGTGAAGTGGGGGTAAGAGTCCCTGCTTGCATGTTGCCTCACTAATGATGTTTTTGTGAAGATAAAATTAATTAGTACTAGTGAAAGGAGGAAAACAAAACTTATTAAATGCAAAATATAAAATTATAAGCCTTTCTGTAAAATATCAGAGGACAACTAGGCCCCTGGGAAGAGGATGGGAGAGACAATGTGGGTGGGAGAATGGAGGCCAGAGCCTATGGAGACCCTGAGCCATGGGCCCTGCATGACCCGCAGGCTCAGATGGCTGAGATTCAGACAGGACTCAGCTCAAATGAAGTCACCAACAGGTCGCAGGAAGAAAGAGGAGACCATGTGGCCCAGTGCGACCTCTAGGATCCTGAAGTCAGCTCTGGCTTGAGGTTCTGCCTGTGCACTGAAGGGAGGGGCGTGGAAGTACTAGGGGCACCTGGCTTCTCTGCAGGCCTGTCTGTTTAGGGGTGGGGAGCGGGGAGGGGAAACAGGTCAAGGCTGCATGTGGGGCTCCTTTTCCTTCTTTGTGAAAATCCACCGGGACCAGCCTCACTGCCCTGTGGCTGTCAGGAGGGGTGCAAGGATGAGAGAAAGGCCAGGGAACAGCAGCGGGGACAGAGCTTGCCCCCAGACTCCACCCCTGCAGCTCTAGCAAAGGAAAGGGCTGTGACAGCACGCTCTCTTTGTGTCTCAGGCTCCTTTTAAATCTGTGCTTCTTTGGAAGGCTGGATCTGTCAGCACGGTTCATAAAAGCCACCACTTGGACAGTATGAAGAACTAAATAAAAGTTCCTGGGCAGGATGGTATTATACAGCTCTTGGTATTATACAAACTTGGACAAAAAGTGACTTTGAAATAATAGGAAGTGACAATCAGGCAGACAGGAAGGGCCTTATAAATAGATTAGAAGGCTTGCAGTGTGCTTATATTAGCTTTTCTGGTCCATAATAGTGATGACGTAATAGTGCTTGGTGCTCCAAAGCAAAAGACAATGTCTTCCCTTGACTTTTCCCCCCGCTTTTTAGTTCAAAAGCTCAAGAATAGGTAAAATCTAAATTTCTGAGTTTCTGTAATGAGTACAAAACTCCTTTTAGAAAAATTCTGCATGCATGTGTCCAACTTCAGTTGTGCTAAGTCACTTCAGTTGTGTCCAACTCTGTGCGACCATATGGACCAGGCTCCTCTGTCCATGGGGTTCTCCAGGCAAGAATATGGGATGGGTTGCATCCCCTCCTCCAAAGGATCTTCCCAACTGAGGGAAGAAATGTGCTTCTCTTAGTCTCTTGCATTAGCAGGTGGGTTCTCTACCACTAGCGCCACCTAGAAAACCTATCATACATAACCTATCATACATAACAAGTGCTCCAGTGTGACCCCAGTGGCCACAAAGGAAGTGACAATCAGGCAGGCATGGGGGGGCCTTATAAGACTTGCAGTGAGCTTATTTTAGCTTTTATGATCTATAATAGTGACATGGTCATGTATGGATGTTAGAGTTGGACTGTGAAGAAGGCTGAGCACTGAAGAATTGATGCTTTTGAACTGTGGTGTTGGAGAAGACTCTTGAGAGTTCCTTGGACTGCAAGGAGATCCAATCAGTCCATTCTGAAGGAGATCAACCCTGGGTGTTCTTTGGAAGGAATGATGCTAAAGCTGAAACTCCAGTACTTTGGCCACCTCATGTGAAGAGTTGACTCATTAGAAAAGACTCTGATGCTGGAAGGGATTGGGGACAGGAGGAGAAGGGGATGACAGAGGATAAGATGGCTGGATGGCATCACTGACTCGATGGATGCAAGTCTGAGTGAACTCCAGGAGATGGTGATGGACAGGGAGGCCTGGTGTGCTGCCATTCATGGGGTCACAAAGAGTCAGACACGATTGAGCAACTGAACTGAACTGAACTGAATAGCATTTGATGCTCCAATGCAAAAGACAATATCCTTCCTTGAATTCAGGATCTCACTATTGGCCCAGTATAGAGATCCTGGTTAAAGGACAGCTCTGTTGGAAAAATGTAGAGCAACACATCTGCTATCCTGATGCTCATCTATGAATCCCTGCTTCACACAAGTGCACACAAAGGGCAGGTCTTGGAGGGGAAGCTGAGCTTTGCAGTCTAGGAGCAGGACAAACTACACATCCACCCCCTCGCAAGGTAACAAAGGGGCAGCAGACTGTGGGGTCACACAAGCCCTTGTTATGCCTGATAGGATGTCCATTTGAGATCAACCAAGAAGGCAACAGAAGATTTTTTTTGTCACCACCAATTTCCCTAAGTATACTTTTTAGGTGCCAAGCTGAGAAGGATGGTTTGGGAGGCAGGGCTGCCCAAGGGAGGGACTTCCACCTGTGAAGGGGCAGGTGTCTGATTGCTGACAGTTCTGGCCGCTCCCACATTTTCATCTTTGTGACTATAGCTGGGCTTCATGGTCCAGGAGGGAGACCTAGCACAAAGATTGCATGGATCTTGTTTGGGTTGTTTTTGCAGTAAGAATCTGACATTTTAATTACAAAATCTTTTACATTTTCTGCTGAGTACACCCTGTGACCCTAGAAGAGTCGGGAGAGTTGAGTGGCTACTGTTTTCAGTATTTGTCCACCACAGAACCTAACCCAGGAGCCACCTTTTTCAAAGCTTAGTACTGGAACTCCTGGGAAGCAGACCCGGGCCAGCCATGGCCAGGCACTCAGCACCCTCCCTCTGGGCAGGGCCTCAGGGCACTGCTGGGCAGAAGGGTCTTGCTCTGCATTCTCCCCTGCCCATCTCTGTCAGCTTGAGTCAGTTAAGGAGCCTGAGCCCTGTAGAGCCAGAACCACCCCCTTAGCCAGACCCTCAGCTTCCATGCACACAGGGCCCAGTTCCATGGTCTCATATGGGGTTAGTGCCGAGCCTCTGAAGACCCCAGGCCTCACCTTTGCATTCTTCTGGGAGTGCCATTCACTGTCTGACTGCCACAGGGGGCCTCAGGAAGCATGTGTGGACCGGATGGCATGTGGTTTCTCAATGCAGCTGTCGGGGTGACTCGTGGTATGTCAATGTGGGTGAGCATATGTGTTTATGTGGTTGTGCATACGTGTGAGACAGGGCATGGCTGAGACAGTGCGTATGCCAAAACATGCTTTCTTTTTCTTCTTTGGCCATCCGGAAAGGCTGCCTTCTCCTCACACAGGTGGGTGAGCTTGAGTCTCTCATGGACGGCCTGATGTTCTAGAAGGTGCCACAGGGAGGGTGCACAGATCCCAGGTGCACAGTCTTTCTTGCAGCACATCCTCCTGAGGCTCTGCAGCCCCCGCTGGAAGTGGGCAGGCCTCCTGGTCTCCTGTGCTGCCTGGGGAGGCTGGCATCTGTCGCCAAGTCCTGAGTCCCAGAATGGCCTCAATCCCATGACCCAGACCACAGGACCTAGGGGAAAGGCACATGTTGCCTCTTTCCTGTGACTCTGCTCTGGAGTTCCCAGGAGGCCACCACCAAATCCAGAAGGCAGGTGTGGTCGTGGGGTCTCTAGGTATGGCCCTCCCTCTGTAAAGTCCTGTTTGTCCTCCTTCAGGTAACTTGTCCTCTGAGAGGGGCCGAGGTTCGGGCTCCCAGAGCCACAGTTCCCATCTTCCACATGAGAACAGTCCGAGCAGGATCGTGGCCTCTGCGGGTGGGACGACCGCCCTGTCTGCCCAGCTGCAGACACTGTTGCCAGCATCAGTAGTTCCCCTTCCAGTGGTCTCAAGAAGGCAGACTCACAGCATCAGGGCAGGGAGGAGGCTAGGGCAGGTTCAGCACAGGGATATCCCTTTGAGCCAAGGCCCAGCCTAGTGAGTGCCAGCCGGCCCCAAGGTCACACACCTGCAGGCAGCATGGGAGCCTCTTCCCCACCAGTGTTTCCACAAGCCCACAGCCATTCCTGACCCCACCTTTCCCTCATCTCCACCTGAGCCCTCTGAGAACATCCCTACTTGAAGCACTGCTGTCACGGTCATTTAATCATCACATCTGGATACCAACTGGAGAGGTCAGCAGCATATTTAGGAATTGCTATTTAATGTGTATCACGGTTTGCAAATTAATGAAAACATACCCTTCACTCAAAGCAGGGGAAGGGCTGAGGGAGGCGATGGGCTGTCAGGGGAACCCCGAGCTGGCACAAGTCCTGACACTGCCTGAGCACCCACAGGGTGTCCCATGCCCACCCTGGGGCCCTGGCTCTCCTCCCAGCAGGACCGCGGCCCAAGGGCACAGGCAGAGGACAGGAGGCCTGACTGTGTCACTTTGTTCCCTGGCTCCCTGAAACCTATGTGTGCACCTGCTTTGAGCTCCCCCTCATCAACACCTGTTTCTGAGAAAGCAACAGGTTTGCTTCTCTTTAGAGCTGTATTTCTCAAACTCCACATGCAAATTCACTGCAGGGGGCGCTCTGCAGAAAGAGAGAGGCGGTGGAACTTCCCTCAGCAAAGCCGAGGGGTCTGGAGCGGTGAGCCTGCTGTCCGCCAACCCAGCCCCTCGGAAAGCGGCAAGCGAGAGACAATCAGACGCGACAGGGGTTCAGTCGAAGCAGTTCCACTTTATTGTTGCAAACTCCCAGCTTATATAGACAAGCAGGGGGATTTTAGGAGGGACTTTCCATAGTTGCACCAATCACGTTAAAGGTCAAATCATCATGCGCCTTCATTGTAACAGGAGTCTATGGAGATCACGCACTGTCTATGTGCATGGAAATCAAGAGAGCCAATCAAAAAACTTTGACAAACAACACAGACCACGCCCCCATCTCTTCCGCCAGGCGCCATCTTAGGTTTTTGACCGCAAAGCTAGCCCCTTTGTTTTTAAGGTTTCCCATTTAGGGCCTCACAACTCACCACCAGTGGAAAGGCGGGTGATGATCCAGCAGGTCTGGGTGGTCACAGAGTTCCACCCGAGTGGCTGCCAAGCTCTCAGGACAGTGATGCTGCACTCCATGGGGCGCACTCCTCACCAGGGCTGCACCTCTAATGCCACTGACCAGGCGGCACCCCTTCCCTTCCAATTACATCCAAACCTCTGCAGCAGCCAAAGGTCAAGAGCTTTTAGAGCACCAATTTCAATGGACTATTCCCCTTTCCCTGTGCGGGTGTGTGGGTGTCAAGGAGAGCACCAGGTCTGCTGACTCAAGTCAGCCCCTGAGCAAACACAAGACAGGCTGGTCTGTCAAAGTGAAGAGCATTTTTTGGTCTTCCCCTGGCACTTGCTGTTTGCAGAGAAGCTGTGCTGGCTGGGACACAAGCTCCCACTTCCCTGAGTCTCCAAGAAGCCTTCCCTCGGCTTGCTGCCACCACACTTGTCTTCTCCAAGATGTGCTCACTTGGGACAACTGGTGTCTAGACTTGGAGAAGAAGAAACAGACCTCTGCAAGAAAGGGAAACCATCACTGGGAAATTTCCAATGATGGGGAGGGGCCAGGTATGCAGCAATCAGTATCTTCTTGCTGAAGCCACAATCTGTCAAGTGATACAGGACAAATGATCCTCCCCTTAATGCCAACAAGCACAGAAGTAGGTGCCTTTGTCTTGGGCTTGGAAAGGCAGCTCTTTTTCCTTTGCTGAGACACTAGGGCTGAGTGAGAAAATAATGTAGCTGTTCCTTCCTCCAAGGTCTCGACTATGTCAGCCTTGAGTTCTTAGGGCTCTTTTCACTCTCGTGCAGAGGGAGGCTGAATGGTGAAGAGGGAAAGCATCTCTGACTCTGGAGCAGGAGACCTCGCCCTGGTTCTGGGTCTTCATGTGGCTGCTTGTGTGCACCTGGGTGGTGGGTTCACTTTGTGCTTCAGCAACTTTACCTGTGAGATGAGGATGAAAATCACAGTACCACCACCTGCGAATGTGTGGTGACGACTTCCAGAGGACCCCACGCTGGTGAAGCTGCCTCCACTCTCCTGGGAGGTGCCTCGCAGCCCACCTTCTGCACGTGGGAAGGCAGCCCCTTGGTGTTGCTGAGCACTCCCTCCATGGCAAGGCTGTGGCCCGCCATCCTTTCCTCCCCGCCCCCCGACAGCACCTTCCAGCTCTTCTGGTCTCTCCTGGACTCCACAGCTTAGGTGGTAGCTTCCCACACATTCACTTCTCCTCCCGCACTCCAAGGCAGTTTCTTGGAGTGTAACGTACGAGGCACACACATGTTCTATCTGTAATGGGTAATTTTATGTGTCAACTTGGTTGGGCCATGATACCCAAACATTTGATCAAACCCAGTCTAGATGTTGCTATGAAGGTATTTTTTAGATAAGGTTAGCTTTTAAATCAGTACTACTACTTTGAATAAAGTAGATTTCCTCTTTGGAGTGACTGGGCCTTGTCCAATCAGTTGAGGCCTCAAGAAAGATCAGGCTGACTGTTCTTAAGCCAGAAAGAGTTCAACCTTCAGAAGGCCTTTGGACATGAGCTACAACATCAACACTTCCCTGCATCTCTAGGCCTTTCCTGTGGATTTCTCTTTCTCTCTCTCCTCACCCCTCCCTCCATCCTGTTGGATCTATTTCTTTAGAGGACCCTGACCAGTATCCCATCCAGAAGCAAGTATCAGCATCATTGCAAATGTGTTCCATTGACTGAGCATATGGGGTTCTAACATCATGAAGAGTTTTTATATCTCATGTAAAATAATAAAACAATGCAAGCAAAATCAACCAATATATTTAGTTATATTCTAATTCTTCTTCTTGGGTTCTAAAATAAATGCAAATGGTGACTGCAGTCTTGAAATTAGAAGACAATTGCTTCTTGGAAGGACATTTATGACAAACCCAGACTGCATATTAAAAAGCCAAGACATCATTTTGCTGACAAAGGGCCATGTAGTAAAGGCTATGATCTTTCCAGTAGTCAAGTACAGATGTGAGAATTGGACCATAAAGAAGGCTGAGTGCTGAAGAATTGAACTGTAGTGTAGGACTCTTGAGAGTCTCTTGGATAGCTAGGAGATCAAACCAGTCAATCCTAAAGGAAATCAACACTAAATATTCATTGGAAGGGCTGATGCTGAAGCTGAAGCTCCAAAATTTGGCCACCTGGCATGAAGAGCCAAGTCACTGGAAAAGACCCTGATCCTGGGAAAGATTGAAGGCAGAAGGAGAAGAGGGTGATGGACAATGAGATGGTTGGATGGCATCACTGACTCAGTGGACCTGAACTTGGGGAAGCTCCGGGAAATGGTGAGGAACAGGGAGGCTTGGTGTGCTGCAGTTGAAGGGGTTGCAGAGTCAGACACAACTTGGCGACAAAGCAACAACACATTCTAATTCACATAGGCAGTATTAAAGACTTGAAAGTTTTAAGGAAACTTATAGGAAAATTTTTTAAATTTGAGAAAATTCTTTCTACTCACTTTATTTTTTCTCCTTAATTTGAAAATGAATGCAACCTCATTTTCATGTTGGACATGTTTGTCTTGTTGGCAGAAACCATGGTTGGTTAAGCACAAAGACGGAAGGGCTGAACAGGACAGGGTTTCTAGAACTTAGCAGGCCCCATCTGGAGTTTGCAGGGCACCTGGGCAGGTGGATATTTTTAGGCCCCAGGTGAATGTAACACGCAATCAAGACTGAGTGAGAATTGCTTCCTGGGCAGCATCTGACCTTACTTGATGCAGAAGTCCCTTGATGGAGCTCTTGACAGGACACAAGATCAAATGGGACAGTTCAGCAGATGAAACAGGGCAAGAGAAGGACTCTGGAAGATAAAAATTCCACCTCCCACAGGAAGAGGAGTAAGAGAGAAGCAGCTGGTTCTAAGGAACAATACACAGCTCTGCTGTGTGCACAGAAGAGAAGCTTATTCCAAGTAGGTATGGGAGAAGTGTGGACAAAGAGCAAGGAGAGGAGAGCCTTCGGCTTCGGGCCTGCAGCAGCGTGCTGTTAGTGGAGGGAGACAGTTAGCTGCTAACCAGCTTTGCCACTGAATGAGTGCTCTGTTTTGGAGGATTATTTTTTAGCATAAATTCTGGAAGTATTGCAGAAAAGTTGTGATATATGGTGATTTTTAGTGTGCCTGTGGGTTTGTCATCTTTTTGCCATGAAGGCATTTTTGGCAGTGGCTCTCCCTAATTCAATATCAGGCACAGAATTGTTGCCCCACCTACTCCTTCCTCAGCTGGGAGTGAACTCTTCAACCAAGCCATCAGCACCTAGAGGAAACACAGTCAACTGGATTTGTAGACCAGCAGACGCACTGAAAAGTGGTGCTTCAGCAAATCCCCCAGAGCCACTAAAACATCCCAGGTCTGATAACCATTGAGGCAACTTTTTCCTTGATACCTGCCAAACAGTTTATTAATCATATTGCTTCCACTTTTAGTAAGTCATCTGACCATGACTGGCAGTTTTATGCCATTCAGTTCAGCTCAGTTACGTCGCTCAGTCATGCCCAACTCTTTGCAACCCCACAGACTGCAGCACGCCAGGCCTCCTTATCTGTCACCAACTCCCAGAGTTTACTCAAACTTGTGTCCATTGGGTCAGTGACGCCATTAGATAGCTGACATATCATCCCAGGGTCTGGAGTCTGCTGTCTGCGTGATGTTGAGAGCTAAGTGGTGAGCAGAAAATGGGGAGTCTGATGGACAGACGAATGGATGGATACACACACACATAAGAAAGAAGGGGGACAGATAGGTTGATAGGTGAATGGATTTGGTAGTGATTTCTGTGTGGGTCCCACGAAACAGTCCATCTCCAGATGATTTCATTTCATCCTTATAGTAATTCTCCTGAACAGGTAAAGAAATAATTACTTCTGATTTATGGATGGAGATACATCATGACATCTGTGTTAAGTAACTCATACAAAATCACACCACTTGCAGGAATCAAAGCAAGGACTCAAAGGACTTGTTTTTTCTACTGTGCTTCTCAGGAAATAGCTTCTGTCCTAAACCATCTCTCCTCTCAGAGAGAGAAGGCCCACCCAGGAAAGGTCAGGGAGAAGGGAGTGATGACCCTTCCTGATATGCGTGTGTTTATCTGCAACAGCCCAAGAAGAAATATGAAGGTGTTTATCCCCCCTAGCTTTTTCCTTCCAATCAAATGCAAGTCTTGGAGAAAAGAGATCTGCAAACCAACAGCAAGGTTGAGTGATCGTTTGGAAAGTTACAGATGATGATGATGAGACAAAGAAGATGCCACAAGCTGTCCACAGCTCACCATGAGGACACTGCAGTCCTTAGCTCCTCTGCCGTTTAGCCTATGGACCTTCTCCTGAAACACTGAGATGGACCCATGGCAGCGTTCTTTTGGAGAACTCTTCTGAGCTTCATCTTCCCCAGGTCCCAGTGGTCAAAACCAAGAGGCCTTCTGAAACAGCAGTCAGGGATAGGTCTCAACACACTAGTCTTGTGGGTTTATTCCTGTGAAGTTCTCTCTCTGCTTCCCACACTAAAAACAAAAGCAAAAATTGGATTTCACTGTCTTCAATCTCAATTATCTTGAATGGGGACTTGTTTATTCAACACTTTAGTTCAGGGAACATGGCATTCAGGAGAAATCAAGTCCATCATCTGTGGCAGACCACTGATGTCAAATGAACTCCGCCTTCACTCTGGGATTCGGTCCGGTTTCTAGAGTTCCTTCTGATTTCTGCAAGGGCCTCTCAGATCTCGTCATCTCTGTGTACTAGAGACACAATAGCCAAGAATATGTTCTGTCTGCCACAGTGCCTTCTCCTCCCAGGGGAATCCTCCCCACTTAACTCCAGACTGTCCAAGTTTACCAGTCCAGTGGGAGTGATCTCAGAGGGGAGCAGTGAGCAGTCCTGAAGAGACATCTTGGTTCCCTGCCTAGAAATTAAACCTTGGTAACCTGGATGGAAACCAAGAGTCCTAGCCACTGGATAACAGGGGCTAGAGGCTAGAAGCAAAATGGCCCTTGCTTTTGCCCCTGTTTGAAAGCAAGAATGTTTCAAGGAGGCAAAAACTGTAAGTGTGAAGTGAAAGTCGCTCAGTCGTGTCTGACTGTTTGTGACCCCATGGACTATACAGTCCATAGAAATTTCCAGGCCAGAATACTGGAGCAGATAACCTTTCACTTCTCCAGGGGATCTTCCCAACCCAGGGATCAAACCTGGGTCTCCCACATTGCAGGTGGGTTCTTTACCAGCTGAGCCACAAAGAAGAAAAGATCCAAAAGGAGATGAAATATTTATAATACATATTCCACAAAGTACTTGTATCCAGAATATATAAAGAACTATGATAACTCAATGATAAAGAACTTAATTTCTCTTTTGAAAATTAAGCAAAAGACTTAAATAAATACTTTACAGAAGGTAGTACACAAATAACCACTGAACATATAAATAGGAGGTGGATATCATACATATCAGTAAAATGTCAATGACATTATGAGATACCACTTCACACCACTAGAATGTCTAAAGTTGAAAAGACTTATAACTCCAAAATCTGGCTAGGATTGAGATCAGCCTGGAAACTAACACACTACTGGAGAGAGTGTGAAATGGCACAACCCCTCTGGAAAGCAGTTTGATGGTTTCTTACCCTATCACCCCATCTCTCAGCAGTGTCACTTTGGTACTGACCTAAGAGAAATAAAAATACACACTCCCAATAAGAGCCGCACAGAAATATTTCTATCCAGGTTGTTTATCATCGCTTCAAACTGGAAAACTCGAAATGTTCATCATCCAGAGAATGATGACAGAATCGTGGGACGGAACACAAACCAGCAACAAGAATAGCATTATTGATACACATTAGCAACATGCGTAAACCTCAGAATATTTCACTGATAAGAAGTCAGACACTAAACTGAGATTCAAGAACAGACACAGAAATTTGTTCAGTTATAAGGGTAGGCAAGTGGGGACCTCTGGAGTATGGTTATGTCTTTACAAAAAACTAAAGAACTGTTCACTAAAATCTGTTCATTTTACTGTATGAAAAGTATACCTCAGAAAAAGCAAAAGTTGGGAGTGACCACTTGCTTCTCCTCAATTCCATGGACCACTGCAAGCTTTGGGCCCTGGGTTTAGAACAAGTTCTGCCAGCCACCCCAGGACCAGCTGGAGCAGGTTGGCCTGCGGCGGGGGCGGGGATGGGGCAGGGGGTTGAGGGAGGTTGGCT
>SJYG01000356.1:635805-649989 GCA_006410535.1 Litocranius walleri | reverse complement strand
CACCCCAGCACACACCTCCCAAGGACTTCTGCTTCATCTGGCACACCCTCAGTAAGGATCCTGTAAGGCTGGTTTCACCAGCATCTCCCCACCCTTGTCTCCTGTTAGTAACTGTGTCCTCTGACCCCAACAGGCCCTTGGCTCTGCTATGTTCAGAATTGCACCTGTTTCTGTACTGATGTCTCCTTTCCCTTCTTGCCATAGCTCCTGAGTAAATTCTAATTTTACCACTTTAACTGCTGTCCAGCTCTGTTTTTTTGCTGATGTGTCTATTGGGACAGACTGGGCTATACCAAGTAACAACATCTCGAGGATTGCAGGGGCTTAAAACAATGAGGTTTCTGTATCGCTCTTGGTAACATCCACCTCACTGGCATGGGTTCTGCAGGCAGTGTCTCCTTCAGTGGCAGAACCTCCACCTGAAGCACTAACAACAAGACACAGTCAGGAGGCAGAGTGGTCACACCTGAGGGGGATGCATGCGTCACGGGTTTGCCTTGGGGGCTGCTCTGCTGAGCTGACCTGGTCCTTTCCTCATTCCGTCTCCCAAACCATGATGTTACCCGGCCTTTCATATGTGTCTGAAACCATATGGATCGCTCAAAGGGCCTGCTCAACCATATTCTGTAGATTGAACTCTGCTGTGAGATGCCCTTTAAGACAGGGAAGAGACACCAGAATTGTGTTTCAGAAAGATAATTCTGCTGGTATCCTGGTGACAGTAGATAGGGAGGAAGTCTCCGCATCTCCTGTGATGCTGAGTGAGAAAATAATGATGGCTTTGAGAGACATTCCTGAGATAAAGGGAATGGGATTCGGTGAACACCTCGCCCCGTGAGTTGACAGAGTGAAAGGTTCCAGGACAGGTTGTTGGTGGGGCAGAGCATCGCAGGAGAAGCCAGGCTGGGGTGCCCAGACACTCACGCCCCTCCTGGCCAGGCGAGGCACCTTGCCATCAGTCCAGTCATCTCAGTGGGGGCTGAAGTGGCCATCAGTGGGGCCAAGGAGGAGGGCACCACACTTGATGAGGCTCAGAAGCAAGCTGGCAAGGAGAGGGCAGGGAAGAGCACCCACGACACTGAGGGGGCAAGGCCTCTCAGAAGCAAGGCCCAGCCTACCCTCCAGCCTGCTGGGGAGTATGCAGAAATATACCTGAAAAAACATCCATTTGGCCAATGATAAATCCTCAATATATTTGCAAGAGTGATTTCAGTGCAGGGTTGGAGGCAGACATAGTAAAAAGGCTGAGGTTCTTCAAAGGATTCTGAAGGCGCTCTTCTCACTCCTCGGAGAGTCTCTGCTTCCTTCCTCTCCCAAATCATCTCACAGAGCATCTCTCTCTAGAACTTTCCTTCACACTGTCCTCTCCAGGCCACTTGCACCTGTTTCCCTCAGCTAGTCTTGCTTCTAGAGGCCCATGTGACCACCTATACAGGCATTCCTACCCCGTCTGGAATCATCACCTGGTTCTGGAGGCCCATATGACTGTCTGTATGGGGCGTTCCCACCGTCTGGAATCATCACCTGGCTCTGGAGGCCCGTGTGACCACCTGTACAGGCATTCCCACCCCGTCTGGAACATTACCTAGCTCTGGAGGCCCATGTCACCACCTGTACGGGCATTCCCACTTCATCTGGCATCATCGCCTGCCTCTGGAAGCCAGTGTGACTATCTGTAGGGGTGTTCCCACCCTATCTGGAATCATCAACTGGCTCTGGAGGCCCGTGTGACCGTCTGTACAGGCTTTCCCATCACGTCTGGGACATCACCTGGCTCTGGAGGTCTATGTGACCATCTGTACGGGCATTCCCACCACATCTGGAATCATTTCCTGGATCTGGAGGCCCATGTGACCATCTTTACAGGAGTTCCCACCCCGTCTGGAATCATCACCTGGTTCTGGAGACCCACGTGACCGTCTGTATGTGTGTTCCCACCCCATCTGGAATCATCGCCTGGTTCTGGCTTCTGTGCTGCACTGTAAACAAGAACTCTGTTGTGCTGTCTTTCCAAACTTATTGTCTGATTCCAAGGAAGATTTTCGAAATATAATGTAAGAGGAGAAAGAGGCAAGAAGAGCTTGAGGGAATGAGGGGGATAGCACATTTTCAGAGGAAAAGGAGTCAATAAATAGAAAGAGTGAACATAAAAAAGAGAAAGCAGACTGCAGACTAGACGTTTCTTTTCTGTAAAAGTGAAATAGCCTTGGCATGAAGACATGTAGTGTCTCTGAGTCAGAGGCTCCTCTGAAACAGTAAGGTGCCAGCTCAGTCAGCTTAAGGAGAACCTTGTTAGCTCCCACCAGATCTTCAGTGGTGTATGTGCAGGTCTTCTTTCATTGCACTTTGCTTTTTGTGCTTCATAGATAAGTGCATTTTTTTACAAATTGAAGGTTTGTGGCAACCTTGTATCAAGTAAGTCTTAGATGTCATTTTTTCCAATAGTATTTGCTCACTTCTTGCCTCTGTCACTTTTGGTAATTCTAGCAATATTTCAAATCTTTTTAAATTATATATGTTATGGTGATCTGTGGTCAGTGATCTTTGATGTTACAGTTATAATTCTTTTCTGGAGGGGGGACCTTGAAATACAGTCACATAAGACAGCAAATTTAATTAATAAATGATGCGTGTTTTCTGACTGTTCTGCTGACCAGCTAGAAATGATTAAGCTTACTGAGGAAGGCATGCCAAAATCCAATAGAGTCCAAGAAGTAGTAGACCTCTTATGCTGACAGTTAGCCAAGTTGTAAATGCACAGGAAAAGTTCTTAAGAGAGGTTAAAAGTACTGTTCCAGTGAACACATAGTAGTAAGAAAACCACACAGCTTTATCACTTAGATGGAGAAAGTGTTAGTGGTCTGGATAGAGGAACAAAAGAGCCACAACATTCCCTTAAGTCAAAGAATAATTCATCAAGGTCTTCAGTTCAGTCGCTCAGTCAAGCCCAGCTCTTTGTGATCCCATGGACTACAGCACGCCAGGCTTCTCTGTCCATCACCAACTTCCGGAACTTACTCAAACTCATGCCCATTGAGTCAGTGATGTGATCCAACCATCTTATCCTCTATTGGCCCCATCTCCTCCTGCCTTCAATCTTTCCCAGCATCAGGGTCTTTTCCAATGAGTCAGCTCTTTACATCAGGTGGCCAAAGTATTGGAGTTTCAGCTTCAGCATCAGTCCTTCCAATGAATATTCAGGACTGATTTCCTTTAAGACTGACTGGTCTGATCTCCTTGCAGTCCAAGGGACTCTAAAGAGTCTTCTCCAACACCACAGTTCTAAAGCGTCATTCTTCAGTGCTCAGATTTCTTTATAGTTCAACTCACATCCATACATGACCACTGGAAAAACCATAGCTTTGACTAGACGGCCTTTGTTGGCAAAGTAATGTCTCTGCTTTTCAATATGCTGTCTAGATTGGTTATAGCTTTTCTTCCAAGCAGCAAGCATCTTGTAATTTCATGGCTGCAGTCACTATCTGCAGCGATTTTGGAGTCCCCCCGCCCCCCGCAAATAATGTCTGTCACTGTTTTCATTGTTTCCCCAGTAAGTTGCCATGAAGTGATGGGACCAGATGCCATAATCTTAGTTTTCTGAATGTTGAGTTTTAAGTCAGTTTTTTAAAAAAATTAATTTGTTTATTTTAATTGGAGGCAAATCACAATATTGTGGTGGCTTTTTCCATACATTGACATGAATCAGCCATGGGTGTACATGTGTCCCCTCATCCTGAATCCCCCCTTCCACGTCCCTCCCCATCCCATCCCTTAAGCCAACTTTTCACTCTCTTCTTACACTTTTATCAAGAGATTATTTAGTTTTTTTTCACTTTCTGTCATAAGGGTGGTGTCATCTGCAAATCTGAGGTTATTGATATTTCTCCAGGCAATCTCAATTCCAGCTTGTGCTTGTTCTAGCACAGCATTTCACATGATGTACTCTGCATATAAGGTAAATAAGCATGATGACTATATACAGCCTTGACATACTCCTTTCCCAATTTGGAACCAGTCTGTTGTTCCATGTCCAGTTCTAACTGTTGCTTCTTGACCTGCATACAGAGTTCTCAGGAGGCAGGTGATGTGGTCTGGTATTCCCATCTAAGAATTTTCCAGTTTGTTGTAATCCACACAGTCAAAGGCTTTGGCGTAGTCAATAAAGCAGAAGTAGATGTTTTTCTGGAACTCTCTTGCTTTTACCATGATCCAGCAGATGTTGGCAATTTGATCCCTGATTCCTCTGCTGTTTCTAAATCCACCTTGAACATCTGGAAGTTCACAGTTCAAGTATCGTTGGATGGAGGTTCCATGTCATTGTATAGGAGGCAGTGATCAATACCATCCCCAAGAAAAAGAAATGCAAAAAGGCAAAATGGTTTTTGAGGAGGCCTTACAAATACCTTAGAAAAGAAGAGAAGCTAAAGGCAAAGGGACAAAGAAAAGATATGCACCCATCTGAATGCAGCGTTCCAGAGAAGAGCAAGGAGAGACAAGAAAGCCTTCCTCAGTGATCAGTGCAAAGAAACAGAGGAAAAGAACAGAATGGGAAAGACCAGAGATCTCTTAGAGATGCCAAGGGAACACTTCATGCAAAGAAGTGCTCAATAAAGGACAGAAATGGTATGGGCCTAACAGAAGCAGAAGATATTAAGAAGCGGTGGCAAGAATACACGGAAGAACTGTACAAAAAAGATCTTCATACTCAGATAACGATGATGGTGGGATCACTCAACTAGAGCCAGACATCCTGGAGTGCAAAGTCAAGTAGGCTTTAGGAAGCATCACTACGAACAAAGCTAGTGGAAGTGATGGAACTCCAGTTGAGCTATTTCAAACCCTAAAAGATGATGTTGTGAAAGTGCTACACCTTATGCCAGCAAATTTGGAAAACTCAGCAGTGGCCACAGGACTGGAAAAGGTCAGTTTTCATTCCAATCCCAAAGAAAGGCAATGCCAAAGAATGTTCAAACTAAGGGCTTTCTCAGTAAAGTTGAAGGCAATTATCTGCTGGTGGGTGGGGTTGTGCTTCCTCCCTGATAGTGTTTTGGTCTGAGGCAACCCAGCCCTGGTATCAGTGGGCTCTATGGCTGGGATGATGGCAACCTCTGAGAAGGTTTACGCCATAGGGGACCTTCCCAGACTGCTGTTTGTCAGTCCCTCTGTCCCCATGGCAAGCCTCTTCTAACCCATGCCTCCACAGGAGACCCTCCAACTCTAGCAGGTATTTTTGGTTCAGTCTCCTGTGGAGACACTGCTCCTTTCCTTGAGTCTTGGTGTGTACAAGGGTTTGTTTGTGCCCATCAAGACTGGAGTCTGTTTCCCCCAGTCCTGCAGAAGTCTTGTAATCAAACCCCGCTGGCCTTTAAGGTCAAATTCCCTGGAGATTTCCAGTCCCTTTTTTGGGTCCCCAGGCTGGGAAGCCTGACCTGGCGTTCCTAACCTTCACTACAGTGGGAGAGCTTCTTTGGAATTATTATTCTCCAGTTAGTGGGTCACCTTTGGATGTGGGGTAACTTTTCTCTCGTGGGTTCCAATGTCCTCCAGTAGGTGGTTGTTCACCAGCCAGTTGTGATTTTGGCACTCCCATAAATGTGTTTCTTTGTAATAAATTTGGACACTCATGGGGTGATAGCGAATCTATCACTATCTTGTCCACTAGTAATGTTTCATTATTGTGTTCTTAGGATATGCTTTTAAATTCTCTTCCTTTATACCTTAGCATGCCGAGGGTGATGGGTGGCCTTTACACTAAATTCTGTCATTCACAAGACCTGGGGTAGCAGGAGAGGCAGAGAGGAAGGCAGGAAAAAAGACTTCAGGAATATATCCTTCCTCTAACTCAGCAAAGTACCCCTCCCTCATGTGCCTGCCAAGTTTTTTTTTTGCTTCACATATATGCAACAGAGACATTTTACAAAACCTAAACATTAAGTCTTCAGATTTACCTTAAAGTTCTGCACCCTTGAAGTCCCTTTCATTTGAGATCAGGGTCCCTAGGAGAGTGCATTTCACCTCTTGAGCAAGGCAGCAGGGTGATTAGGACACATCCTAAAGATTCCTGTAGCCCTCTTCCCAGGTCCAGGACCAGTCTTTGGAGAGCCAGACTGAGAGAGAAAAAGAGCACCCACCCCAGTAAGTATTTGGGACATACTCATGTTTAAACGTTGAAAGTGAAAGTCACTCAGTCATGTCCAACTCTTTGTGACCCCCTGGGCTACACAGTCGATGGAATTCTCCAAGCCAAAATACTGGAGTGGGTAGCCTTTCCCTTCTCCAGCAGATCTTCCCAACCCAGGAATCGAACTGGGGTCTCCTGCATTGCAAGCAGATTTTGTACCAACTGAGCTATCAGGGAAATTATTTAAACATAAATAACATAACCCTCTGCCCCTTGCAGAGGTTTTAGTTGGAAAGGAAAGTGCACATTAGTTGAGTGAGTAATCCAAAGGTGAAGGCTACCAAACAAGACAGTGGGCTCATCAAGTTCCTGCGAGGTGTAACGTGGTTGGCAGAAGAGACCCTGAAGTTCAGCCTTCCCAGGGCTGCCCTCACTCCCAGGATGTGGAGGGCGGCCTGCAGTCCCAGCAAGGGAGTCCCAGACACCAAGGCAGAGGAGAGGAGCACAGCGGGGTTAAATCTGAACTTCAGATAAGCAACATGTGTATGTGGCTTTTGGTCTATTTTTAAATTGAAGTATATTTGATTTACAATGTTGTGTCTATTTCTGGTATACAGCAAAGTGATTCAGTTATACAAATACATATGTATTTCTTATATGTATAAGAATGTTTTCCAGATTCTTTTCCATTTTAGGTTATTACAAGAAGTTGAATATAGTTTCCTGTGCTATATAGAATTTTGTAAACAAAATAATTTTTTAAGTAAAAGTAGACCCTATACAATATTTGGGACATATTTATGTTTAAAAAATTATTTGTTTTTTATCTGAAATTCACATTTAACTGGAAATACTGTATTTTATTTGGCAACCCTAAGTTATTTTTGTGTCCAATAACAATTAGCTATTTCCATTTACATTATGGTTGGTGTGCTATGTGCTTAGTTGTTCAGTCATGTCCAGCTCTTTGCAACTCCATGGACTGTAGCCTGCCAGGCTGCCCTGTCCATGAGTCTTCTCCAGGCAAGAATGCTGGAGTGGGTTGCCATGCCCTCCTCCCGGGGCTCTTCCCAATCTGGGGATTGAATCCAGATCTCCCACACTGCAGGCATATTCTTTACCATCTGAGCCACCAGGGAAGCCCAACTACAGCCATGGTTGGCATAGTTATCATGCGATATTGATACAAGAATCAGTTCTGCAGAACTGCTGGAGTTGTTAAACTGCATGCCAGCTTACTTAATACATTAATAAGGAGCACATCTTATCATGTTAGGAAAACACCCAACCTTTCCTTCCCGCATGTCTCCTATACCCCCCACACAGATAATGTCACATCTGGGGCTTCTGGTCACCATATGTATGGGTTTCTCCTCACCAAGCAACTTTGAAACTCCAGTTGAGTATCCTACAGCTTAACTCAGTATGTGGTGTCCTACATGGTCCCATATACCAGTAGATAGCATCAGAGCCCACGGGTTCTTTGGTTCACTTTAACAAGACCATCCCTATTTCAGGTGCCAATCCCAAGCGGTGGGTTTCCAGGTTGCCCACAACTTCTGTCCCACTGGACTGTAGTCAGAAGTTCCCACAACCCCCTCCTCATTTAATGAATTTTCTGGAGTGAGCAGCTCATGGAACTCAGGGGAACACTTGCTTACATCAGTGTATTAAAGCACATGAGAAAGGATACAGATAAACAGCCTGATGAAGAAATACTTCTGGTAAGTTCTGGGAGCCTCCGAAGCACAGGAAATTTTGTCTTATGAGCCTGGGGTGCATTACCTTCCAAGTACACAGATATGTTCACCAACCCACAAGCTCTCCAAACACCATATTTTAGGAATTTTTATGGAGGCTTCATCATGTAGGCAGAATCAATTTTAACTCCATTTCCAACCCCTCTATCCTCTCTAGAGAAGTGAGGGTGTGGGATGGAAAAATTCCAAGCTTCTAAGCATGGTTTGGTCTTTCTGGTGACCAGGAGCCACTAAGGAACCCTTTAAAGTATTACCTTTAAATTATTTTAATTTACTGTATCTACTTCGGAGAATAAAGTTGTTCTATGTACCAAAAAATTAACTTTTTTTATTGAAATATAATTGATTTGCAACATTGTATTGACTTCCCTAATGGCTCAGCAGGTAAAGAATCTGCCTGCAATTCAGGAGACACAGGAGACATGGGCTGGATTCCTGGGTTGGAAAGAGAGCCTGGAGAAGGCAATGGAAACCCACTCCAGTATTTGTGCCTGAAAAATCCCATGAACAGAGTCTGGCAGGCTACAGTCCATGAGTCACAAAGGGTCTGACATGACTGAGCAACTAACACACACACACACACAGTTGATTTACAGTATTGTATTAGTTTCTGGTCTACGGCAAAATGATTCAGTTATACATATATATCTATTATTTTTCTGATTCTTTTCCACTTATGCTATTACTAAATATTGAGTATAGTTTTCTGTTCCATACAGCATGTTCTGTGGTTTATCTATTTTGTATATAGTAGTGCACATATGGTATCCCCAGCTCCTAATTTACCTGCCCCTCTCTCTTTCTCCTTTGGTAACCACAATCTGTTCTCTGTGTCCATGGGCCTAGTTCTGTTTTGTAAATAAGCTCACTTGCATCGTGTCTAGATTCCACATGTAAGTGTATCATATGATAATGATCTTTCTCTGTCTGACTTACTTCACTTAGCTTAATTATGTCTAGGTCCATTCATTTTGGTGCAAATGGCATCATTTCATTCTTCTTTTGGCTGAGCAATATTCCATCGTATAAAAGTAATTAAATTATTTTAATTTACTTTCCAAAACTGGTGTTGTTTCTGCTTTGGCTCAGCCTTTTCATTCCTTCTGAAGTTATTTCTCCATTGATCTCCAGTAGCATATTTGGTACCTACCGACCTGGGAAGTTCATCTTTCAGTGTCTTATCTTCTTGCTTTTTTATACTGTTCATGGGGTTTTCAAGTCAAGAATACTGAAGTGGTTTGCTATTCACTTCTCCAGGAGACCAGTTTTGTCAGAACTCTACTCCATGACCCGTCCATCTTGGTGGGCTTACCCGGCATAGCTCATAGTTTCACTGGGTTAGACTAGGTTGTGGTCCATGTCATCAGTTTGGTTAGTTTTCTGTGATTGTAGTTTTCATTCTGTCTGCCCTCTGATGGGTGAGGGTAAGAGATTTGTGAAAGCTTCCTGGTGGGAGGAACTAGCTGTGGGTAAAACTGGGTGTTGCTCTGTGGTTAGGCCCATGCTCAGTAAATCTTTAATCCAATTTTCTGCTGATGGGTGGGTTGTGTTCCCTCCCTGTAGTTTGACCTGAGGCCAAACTGTGGTGGGGTAATGGCAGTAATGTCAGCCTCCTTCAAAAGGCCTCATGCCAGCATGCCAAGGCCCCCAGGACTGTTGTAGTCAGTTCCCCTGACCCCACGCAGGCCACTGTTGACCCACACCTCTGCCACAGACTCCTGGACACTCACAGGCAAGTATGGCTCAGTCTCTTGTGGGGTCACTGCTCCTTTTTTCTGAATCCTAGTGCTCACAAGGCTTTGTTGTGCCCTCCAAGAGTCTATTTCCCTGGATTCCCAGATTAGGAAGGACTTCCCCGGTGGCTCAGAGGGTAAAATATCTGTCTACAATGCAGGAGACCTGGGTTTGATCCCTGGGTCAGGAAGATCCCCTGGAGAAGGAAATGGCAACCCACTCCAGTACTATTGCCAGGAAAATCTCATGGACAGAGGAGGCTGGTAGGCTACAGACCATGGGGTCACAAAGAATCGGACACGACTGAGTGATTTTGCTACTGGAAAAACCATAGCTTCGACTATACAGAACTTTGTCAGCAAAATATTGTCTCTGCTTTTCAGTACGCTGGTTAGGAAATCTGTTGTGGGCCCTAGAACTTTTACAACAGTGTATGAACTTCTTTGGTAAAATTGTGGGTTGTCTCTGAGCTCCATAGTGCTTGGAAGCTCTATGGTGGAGCTAGTAGTGACCTCCTCCAAGAGGACTGATGCCGCATGCCACGCCTCCCTGGTCTGCTGCAGCCAGAGCCCCTGTCCCTTGTCTAGGTCCATTCATTTTGGTGCAAATGGCATCATTTCATTCTTCTTTTGGCTGAGCAATATTCCATCGTATAAAAGTAATTAAATTATTTTAATTTACTTTCCAAAACTGGTGTTGTTTCTGCTTTGGCTCAGCCTTTTCATTCCTTCTGAAGTTATTTCTCCATTGATCTCCAGTAGCATATTTGGTACCTACCGACCTGGGAAGTTCATCTTTCAGTGTCTTATCTTCTTGCTTTTTTATACTGTTCATGGGGTTTTCAAGTCAAGAATACTGAAGTGGTTTGCTATTCACTTCTCCAGGAGACCAGTTTTGTCAGAACTCTACTCCATGACCCGTCCATCTTGGTGGGCTTACCCGGCATAGCTCATAGTTTCACTGGGTTAGACTAGGTTGTGGTCCATGTCATCAGTTTGGTTAGTTTTCTGTGATTGTAGTTTTCATTCTGTCTGCCCTCTGATGGGTGAGGGTAAGAGATTTGTGAAAGCTTCCTGGTGGGAGGAACTAGCTGTGGGTAAAACTGGGTGTTGCTCTGTGGTTAGGCCCATGCTCAGTAAATCTTTAATCCAATTTTCTGCTGATGGGTGGGTTGTGTTCCCTCCCTGTAGTTTGACCTGAGGCCAAACTGTGGTGGGGTAATGGCAGTAATGTCAGCCTCCTTCAAAAGGCCTCATGCCAGCATGCCAAGGCCCCCAGGACTGTTGTAGTCAGTTCCCCTGACCCCACGCAGGCCACTGTTGACCCACACCTCTGCCACAGACTCCTGGACACTCACAGGCAAGTATGGCTCAGTCTCTTGTGGGGTCACTGCTCCTTTTTTCTGAATCCTAGTGCTCACAAGGCTTTGTTGTGCCCTCCAAGAGTCTATTTCCCTGGATTCCCAGATTAGGAAGGACTTCCCCGGTGGCTCAGAGGGTAAAATATCTGTCTACAATGCAGGAGACCTGGGTTTGATCCCTGGGTCAGGAAGATCCCCTGGAGAAGGAAATGGCAACCCACTCCAGTACTATTGCCAGGAAAATCTCATGGACAGAGGAGGCTGGTAGGCTACAGACCATGGGGTCACAAAGAATCGGACACGACTGAGTGATTTTGCTACTGGAAAAACCATAGCTTCGACTATACAGAACTTTGTCAGCAAAATATTGTCTCTGCTTTTCAGTACGCTGGTTAGGAAATCTGTTGTGGGCCCTAGAACTTTTACAACAGTGTATGAACTTCTTTGGTAAAATTGTGGGTTGTCTCTGAGCTCCATAGTGCTTGGAAGCTCTATGGTGGAGCTAGTAGTGACCTCCTCCAAGAGGACTGATGCCGCATGCCACGCCTCCCTGGTCTGCTGCAGCCAGAGCCCCTGTCCCCATGCAGGTCACTGCTGACTCGTGCCTCCACAGGAGACACTCAAACACTCTCAGGCAGGTCTGGCTCAGTCTCTTGTGGGGGTCACTGCTCCTTTCCCTTGGTTCTCATACACACAAGATTTTGTTTGCATCCTCCAAGCATCTCTGGAGGGTCTGCAGATGGTGACTTCGACCATGAAATTAAAAAACCCTTGTTCCTTGGAAGAAAAGATATGACAAACCTAGATAGTGTATTTTTTAAATTTAAATTTATTTATTTTAATTGAAGGCTAGTTACTTTACAATATTGTATTGGTTCTGCCACACATCAACATGAATCCGCCACAGGCATACATATGTTCCCCATCCTGAACCCCCCTCCCACCTTCCTCCCTGTACCATCCCTCCGGGTCATCCCAGTGCACCAGCCCCAAGCATCCTGTATTGAACCTGGACTGGCGATTCATTCCTTATATGATATTATACATGTTCCCATGATATTCCCCCAAATCATCCCACCCTCTCCCTCTCCCACAGAATCCAAAAGACTGTTCTATGCATCTGTGTCTCTTTTGCTGTCTTGCATACAGGGTTATTGTTGCCATATTTCTAAGTTCCATATATATGCGTTAGTGAGTGAAGTGAGTGAGGTCGCTCAGTCATGTCCGACTCTCTGCGACCCCATGGACTGTAGCCCACCAGGCTCCTCCCTCCATGGGACTCTCCAGGCAAGAGTACTGGAGTGGGGTGCCATTTCCTTCTCCAGGGGATCTTCCCTACCCAGGGATCGAACCCAGTTCTCCTGCATTTCAGGCAGACGCTTTAACCTCTGAGCCACCAGGGAAGCTTTAGTATACTTTGTTGATGCTTTACTTTCTGGCTTACTTCACTCTGTATAATAGGCTCCAGTTTCATCCACCTGGTTCAAATGTATTCTTTTTAATGGCTGAGTAATACTCTATTGCGTATATGTACCACAGCTTTCTTATCCATTGATCTGCTGATGGACATCTAGGTTGCTTCCATGTCCTGGCTATTGTAAACAGTGCTGCGACGAACATTGGGGTACACGTGTCTCTTTCAGTTCTGTTTTCCTCAATGTGTATGCCCAGCAGTAAGATTGCTGGGTCCTAAGACAACAGCTTTTTAAGGTATCTTCACACTGTTCTCCATAGTGGCTGCACTAGTTTGCATTCCCACCAACAGTGTAAGAGGGTTCCCTTTTCTCCACACCCTCTCCAGCATTTATTGCTTGTAGACTTTTGGATCAAGCAAAATGGCTACTAGCTCTAGCCATTCTGACTGGAGTGAAATGGTACTTCATTGTGGTTTTTATTTGGATTTCTCTGATAATGAGTGATGTTGAGCATCTTTTCATGTGTTTGTTAGCCATCTGTATGTCTTCTTTGGAGAAATGTCTATTTAGTTCTTTGGCCCACTTTTTGATTCGGTCGTTTATTTTTCTGGAATTGAGCTGCAGGAGTTGCTTGTATATGTTTTAGATTAGTTCTTTGTCAGTTGCTTATTTGTTATTAGACAGCGTATTGAAAAGCAGAGACATTATTTTGCTGACAAAGGTCTGTATAGTCAAAGCTATGGTTTTTCCAGTAGTCATGTATGGATGTGAGAGTTGGACCATAAAGAAAGCTGAGCACTGAAGAATTAATGCTTTTGCTGGTGTTGGAGAATACTCTTGAGAGTCCCTTGGACCGCAAGGAGATCCAGCCAGTCCATCCTAAAGGAAATCAGTCCTAAATATTCATTGGAAGGACTGAAGCTGAAGCTGAAAATATAATTCTTTGGCCACCTGATGTAAAGAGCTGACTCACTGGCAAAGACCCTAATGCTGGAAAAGATTGAAGGCAGGAGAAGGGGACAACAGAGGATGAGATGGTTGGATGGCATCACCAACTCAATGGATATGAGTTTGAGCAAGCTCTGGAAGTTGGTGATGGACAGGGAGGCCTGTTGTCCCTGGTGACCCCAGGGAAGTCCATGGTGTCGAAAAGAGTCAGACACGACTGAGAGGCTGAACGAAAACACCAAATCCACTTTGGAGAGTTAACTTGGTTTGTCTATGTATAATAAAAGTAGCATTCTTAACTTCTAAGTGGAAGTTAGTTAATAATTTTGAGCTTTTCCTCAGCCAGAATACCATCGTCTACCTCCTGGGCTCAGATCGCAGCTCCCCCACCTGCTGTTGTTGATGACCTTCCTCTGGCCTCAATTTTCCTCATCTGGAAAAGGAAAAAAATTAGAATATAATTCACAGTCTTCTGTGAGAAATAAGGTAGTCCATCTATAGGAACCAGTTAGATAGCTATCTACTTTATAAGGAGTATTTGAGGATGTTACCTAACTTAGTTTTGTAATGTGTAGGTGTCTCCTGCCATGACTGATCTAATGGACCTGGGTCCCTACCCCTACCCCACCACCAGTCACTGCCTCCAAAGCTTTAGAGATTAGATAGAAATGAAAAATGTGCGTAAAAATATACTTAGTGCTGGGAATACAGAGGGTTGTTTCTCACTTACACTTAACTATGAAAACCAGAGTGAAAACTATGAAAAGTCACAGATTTTTAGGCCTGTGTCTAAAAAGAATCAAACTAACACCATTGTCATTTAAACAGTGGAATTAAAATCACACC
>SJYG01000356.1:608072-635131 GCA_006410535.1 Litocranius walleri | reverse complement strand
CACCAGAGAACTCTCACTGGTGGGTGTGTGGGTGGGGGGAAGGGGGGCGGGGAGAGGCATATGGGGGAGGATTAATAAAAGCCTCCCTCAGTATATTCCCTCCCCGTTACTTTCCTGGAACATGCTTGATATTCTACAGTACATAATAGATTGAGAATGTATGGAAATAATTTATAAAATGTGTTTACAATATCTATAAGCATATATAGCATATCTGTAATCATTCTTTCCCACAAAAATATGGGACTATTATCTTAAGGAGTACATTCTTATTTAAAGAAATCTTTCAATAGCCTCAGGCTGGATCTCTGATTTTCGTACCTGTCCACTTTTGGGTACCCCTCAGAGCAGAAGGAGGGAACAAGGGGGGCAGTTGCCCTGACTCCTTTGAGGGATGGCTAGCAGAAAGGTTGTGCAGAGAAGCAGAAAGGCTCCTCATGAGACAGCCAGGCTCACAGTAGCCTGTGCCTCTCATTCAGGCAGGAGTTTTCACTCAGGGGACTGACAGGCTTAGCAGTGCCCTGTGCACAACCCAGAAGAAATGTTGTACATCAGGGACTTTGGTTTATTCTGACTGGTACTTGAGACAACACTGAAGGCCAGGGTTTTCTATTCAACTCCAGCGCCTTCTGGTGGATCTGGAACATGCAGGGCGGAAGGCCAGGCCGCAGGGACTCAGGCTGCAGGCTGGCCTCTCCAGCTCAGGCAGAGCACACTCAGGCATCTCCAGCAGAAGGCCATGTTTAAGAATGCACCTTTAAAGGGCTTCCCTGCTGGCTCAGAGGTTAAAGTGTCTGCCTGGAATGCAAGAGACCCAGGTTTGATCCCTGGGTCGGGAAGATCCCCTGGAGAAGGAAATGACAACCCACTCCAGTACTCTTGCCTGGAGAATCCCATGGAAGGAGGAGCCTGGTAGGCTACAGTCCATGCGGTCACAAAGAGTGGGACAAGACTGAGCAACTTCACTTTTCACTTTAAAGTGATAAACATGAAACTGCATTTTTTATGTGTAGCCAAGAATCACATCCCCCTTTTCACATGGTAGAATGTAAAGTTGTACTTCCTTTATTTATTTATTTTTTAACTTTATTTTTACTTTATTCTACGTTACAATACTGTATTGGTTATGCCATACATTGACATGAATCAGCTACAGGTGTACACAGTCTCCCAATGCTGAAGCCTCCTCCCACCTCCCACCCCCATATCATCTCTGTGGATCATCCCATGCACCAGCCCCAAGCATCCTGTATCCTGTATTGAACATAGACTGGCGCTTTGTTTCTTACATGATAGTATAAATGTTTCAATGCCATTCTCCCAAATCATCCCACCCTCTCCCTCTCCCTCAGAGGCCAAAAGTCCGTTCTATACCTCTGTGTCTCTCTTGTTGTCTCACATACGGGTCATCATTACTTTCTTTCTAAATTTCACATATATGTGTCAATATACTGTATTGGTGTTTTTCTTTCTGGCTTACCTTACTCTGTATAATTGGCTCCAGTTTCATCCATCTCATTAGAACTGATTCAAATTTATTAAAAAAAAAAGTTCTTTTCAGCCTTACTTTCAAGGTGTGATTCAATAAGAAGAGGCCAAAGAAGAGAATTTTGGACAATCTCTAAAAATATTGAAATGTTCAAGGTATACCGCATATGGAGATCCTTTTACTGAATCTGCCTATAAATGCTTGATCAAATTGCATGTGTTTAAAAAAGCTAGCATTTTTATCATCAGGAAGCCAGTGGATTTGTGCCCTTATTTCAAAAAATGTGGTAAAAACCTCGGGAACATAGCTATGCTTCCTGGTGTGAGATGATGCTGATGTTCTGATGTCAAAGATCAAAGTGATATCTGCCTATTATAAAAAATTGTCTTCAGTTAACTATGAAACATAGTGTTACAGAACATTTTTTATCATCCTGAGCTGAAACTTTGCACCCATTAAATAATTGCCCTTTCTCCCCTCCCCCAATAGTGCTTCTCTTAATTTCTGTCTCTATGAATCTGACTACTCTTAAGTACCTCACGTAACTGGGATGATAAGGTATTTGTCCTTTGGTGTCTGACTTATCTCACCTAGCGTACTTATCTCACCTAGCGTAATGACTACAAAATTTATCCATGATATAAGGAATGCATCAGAATTTCCTTCTATTTTAAGGCTGAATAATATTCCATCCATGGACTGCATGGAGGTCAAACCAGTCCATCCTAAAGGAAATCAGTCCTGAGTATTCATTGGAGGGACTGATTCTGAAGCTGAAACTCTAATACTTTGGCCACCTGATGTGAAGAACTGGCTCCTTGGAAAAGATGCTGATGCTGAGAAAGATTGAAGGCAGAAGGAGAAGGGGACAACAGAGGATAATATGGTTGGATGGCATCACCAAGTGAATGGATATAAGTTAGAGCAAGCTCTGGGAGTTGGTGATGGACCGGGAAGCCTGGCGTGTTACAGTCCATGGGGTCTCAAAGAGTCGGACATGATTAAACAGCTGAACTGAACCAAACTAAAATATTCCATTGTATATTTTGCTTATCCATTCATCTATTGATGTTATTGATGGACACTTGGGTTGCTTCCACCTTTTGACTATTGTTAATAATGCTGCTATGAACATGAGTGCATAAATACCTGTTTGAGTCCCTGTTTTCAACCATTTTGTGTATAATTACAGTTAGTTTTTCTTATTTTTTAGAAATCGTCATACTGTTTTCCACATTGGCTGCAGCATTTTACATTCCTACATCAGTGCACAAACATTTCAGTTTTTACACATCCTTGCCAACACCTATTGTTTTATGCTTTATTTTGATACTAGCCTTCACAGGGAATATGTCATGATATCTCACTGTGGTTTTGATTTGCGTTTCCCTAGTGATTAGTGATGTTGAGCATCCTTCCATGATTGACATTATCTTGTTAATGATGGTGATGGCTCCATCCCCCACACATGACTCAGCAGTATTGCCTTGCTTCCATGCTGCTGAGATTTCCCCCACAGGCATTTCCCACCACAGTCTCTTCCCTCATATCACTTTTGTCCATCTCTCCACAGTCAACAGCAGCCCTCACCCTGGGATTGCTCATCTTCTCTTGTAAGAACTCCAAAACTGCAACTTGCTGCTGAACAACAACAGGAGAATGTTCAGTTAAGTTTAGTTCCATGGCTCAGTCATGTCCGACTTTTTGTGACACCATAAATGGCAGCATGCCAGGCCTCCGTATCCATCACCATCTCCCAGAGTTCACTCAGACTCACGTCCATTGAGTCAGTGATGCCATCCAGCCATCTCATCCTCTGTCATCCCCTTCTCCTCCTGCCCCCAATCCCTCCCAGCATCACAGTCTTTTCCAATGAGTCAACTCTTCATATGAGGTGGCCAGAGTACTGGAGTTTCAGCTTTAGCATCATTCCTTCCAAAGAAATCCCAGAGTTGATTTCCTTTAGAATTGATTGGTTGGATCTCCTTGCAGTCCAAGGGACTCTCAAGAATCCTCTTCAACACCACAGTTCAAAAGCATCAATTCTTAAACACTCAGCTTTCTTCACAGTCCAACTCTCACATCTATACATGACCCAAGTAAGATGGTAGGTGTGGCAAGAGGACATTAGAGGGCAGACACACTGAAACCATACTCACAGAAAACTAGTCAATCTACTCACTAGGACCACAGCCTTGTCTAACTCAAAGAAACCAAGCCATGCCCACAGGGCAACCCAAGATGGGTGGGTCACAGTGGAGAGGTCTGACAGAATGTGGTCCACTGGACAATGGAATGGCAAACCACTTCAGTATTCTTGCCTTGAGAACCCCATGAACAATATAAGGCAAAATGATAGGATACTGAAAGAGGAACTCACCAGGTCAGTAGATGCCCAATATGCTACTGGAGATCAATGGAGAAATAACTCCAGAAAGAATGAAGGAATGGAACCAAAGCAAAAACAATATCCAGTTGTGGATGTGCCTGGTGATAGAAGCAAGGTCTGATGCTATAAAGAGCAATATTGCATAGGAATCTGGAATGTCAGGTCCATGAATCAAGGCAAACTGGAAGTGGTCAAACAAGAGATGGCAAGAGTGAACGTCGACTTTCTAGAAATCAGTAAACTAAAATGGACTAGAATGGGTGAATTTAACTCAGATGACCATTATATCTACTACTGCAGGCAGGAATCCCTCAGAAGAAATGGAGTAGCCATCATGGTCAACAAAAGAGTCGAAAATAAAATACATGAGTTCAACTGCAAAAACGACAGAATGATCTGTTAGTTTCCAAGGCAAAACATTCAATATCACAGTAATGCAAATCTATGCCTCAACTACTAATGTTGGAGAAGCTGAAGTTGAACAATTCTATGAAGACTGACAAGACCTTCTAGAACTAACACCATAAAAGAAAAGGAAAAAACAAAAAAACAAAAAAATGACGTCCTTTTCATCATAGGGACTGGAACACAAAAGTGGGAAGTTAAGTGATATCTGGAGAAACAAGCAGATTTGCTCTTGGAGTACAAAATGAAGCAGGACAAAAGCTAACAGACTTTTACCAAGAGAATGCACTAGTCAATTAAAAAAAAAATACTCTTCCAACAACATAAGTGGTGACTCTGCACGTGGATATCACCAGATGGTCAATACTGAAATCAGATTGATTATATCCTTTGTAGCCTCAGATGGAGAAGCTCTATGCAGCCAGCAAAAACAAGACTGGGAGCTGACTGTGGCTCAGATCATGAGCTCCTTGTTGTAAAATTCAGAATTAAAATGAAGAAAGTAGCGGAAACCACTAGGCAATTCAGGTATGACCTTATCAGATTCCTTATGACTATACACTAGAAGTGACAAATAGATTCAAGGGATTAGGTCTGATAGAGTGTCTGAAGAACTATGGACAGAGGTTCATGACATTGTACAAGAGGCAGTGATCAAGACCATCCCCAAGTTAAAAAAAAAAAAAGGAAAAAGGTAAAATGATTGCTGGAGGAAGCCTTACAAATACTTGAGAAAACAAGAGAAGCTAAAGGCAAAGGGGAAAAAGAAAGATATATCCATTGGAATGCTGAGTTCCAAACAATAGCAAGGAGAGAGAAGAAAGCCTTCCTTGGTGATCAGTCCAAAGAAATAAATGAAAACAATAGAATGGGAAACACTAGAGATCTCTTCAAGAAAATTAGAGATACCAAGGGAACATGTTATGCAAAGATGGGCTCAATAAAGGACAGAAATGGTAGGGACCTAACAGAAGCAGAAGATACTAAGAAGAGTTGGCACGAATACACAGAAGAACTGGACAAAAACGATCTTCACAACCGAAATAATCACGATGGTATAATCACTCACCTAGAGCAAGACATCCTGGAATGTGAAGTCAAGTGAGTGGGCCTTAAGAAGCATCACTATGAACAAAGCCAGCGGAGGTAATGGAATTCCAGCTGAGCTATTTCAAAGCCTAAAAGATGATGTTGTAAAAGTCCTGCACCTAATATGCCAGCAAATTTGGAAAACTCAGCAGTGGCCTCGGAACTGCAAAAGATCAGTTTTCAACCCAATTCCAAAGAAAGGCAATGCCAAAGAATGCTCAAACTGCCATACAATTGCACTCATCTCACACACTAATAAAGTAATGCTTAAGATTCTCCAAGCCAGGCTTCAACAGTACATGAACCGTGAACTTCCAGGTGCTCAAGTTGAATTTAGAAAAGGCAGAGGAACCAGAGATCAAATTGCCAACATTCATTGGGTCAGCAAAAAAGCAAGAGAATTCCAGAAAAACATCTACTTCTGCTTTATTGACCATGCCAAGGCCTTTGACTGTGCGGATCACAACAAACTGTTCTGAAAGATACAGGAATACTAGATGAACTTACCTGCCTCCTGAGAGATCTGTATGCAGGTCAAGAAGCAACAGTTAGAATGCGATATGGAACAATGGACTGGTTCCAAATTGGGAAGGGAGTGTGTCAAGGCCATATATTGTCACCCTGCTTATTTAATTTATATGCAGAGTACATCATGAGAAATGTTGGACTGGATGAAGCACAAGCTGGAATCAGAATTGCCAGGGGAAATATCAATAACCTTGGATATGCAGATCACACCACCTTTATGGCAGAAACCAAAGAAGAACTAAAGAACCTCTTGATGAAAGTGAAAGAGGAGAGTGAAAATGTTGGCTTAAAACTCAACATTTAGAAAACGAAGATCATGGCATCCAGTCCCATGATGGCAAATCGATGCGGAAACAATGGAAACAGTGAGACACTTTATTTTCTTGGGCTCCAATCACTGCAGATGGTGATTGCAGCCATGAAATTAAAAGATGCTTGTTCCTTGGGAAAAAAAGTTATGATCAACCTAGACAGCATATTTAAAACCAGAGACATTTGCCAACAAAGGTCTGTCTAGTCAAGGCTATGGTTTTTCCAGTAGTCATGTATGGATGTGAGAGTTGGACTACAAAGAAAGCTGAGCACAAAGAATTGTTGCTTTTGAATTATGGTGTTGGAGAATACTCTTGAGATCCCTTGGACTGCAAAGAGATCAAACCAATCAATCCCAAAGGAAAGCAATCTTGAATATTTATTGGAAGGACTAATGTTGAAACTGAAACTCCAATACTTTGGTCACTTAATGGGAAGAACTGACTCATTGGCAAAGACCCTGATGCTGGGCAAGATAACAGGCAGGAGGAGAAGGGGACAACAAAGGGTGAGATAGTTGAGTGGCATCACTGACTTGATGGCCATGAGTCTGAGCAAGCTCTGGGAGTTGGTGATGGACAGAGAGGCCAAGCATGTTATAGTCCATGAGACTGCAAATAGTCGGGCACGACTGAGCGACTGAACTGAACTGACTCCAGCGTATTCTTGCCTTTAATGTCCACATCTGCCAGTGCTAGTTCATTTTCTTTCTCTGGAACTGTCATTATCCTTTAACATATTCCATAGACAGAAAGTCTGCCTAGCTTATTGTGTGGATTTAATCTGCAATTTGTACCACTAAGCAAGATTCGATGCTGTAATGAACAATATTGCATAAGAAACTGAAATGTTAGGTCTATGAATCAAGGCAAATTGGAAGTGGTCAAACAAGAGATGACAAAAGTGGACATCGATATTCTAGAAATCTGTGAACTCAGATGGAATGGAAAGGGTGAATTTGACTCAGATGACCATTATATCTACTACTGTGGGCAGGAATCCCTGAGGAGAAATGGAGCAGCCATCATGGCCAACAAAAGAGTCCAAAATGCAGTACTTGGATGCAATCTCAAAAACGACAGAATGATCTCTGTTTGTTTCCAAGGCAAACCATTCAATATCATGATAATTCAAGTCTATGTCCCAACTAGTAATGCCAAGAAGCTGAAGTAGAACAGTTTTATGAAGACCTACAAGACCTTCTAGAACTAACACCCAAAAAAGATGTCCTTTTCATTACAGGGGCCTGGAATGCAAAAATAGGAAGTCAAGAAACACCTGGAATAACAGGCAAATTTGGACTTGGAGTATAGAATGAAGCAAGGAAAAGGCTAATAGAGTTCTGCAAAGAGAATGCACTGGTCATAGCAAACACCTTCTTCCAACAACACAAGAGAAGACTCTACACATGGACATCACCAGATGGTCAACACTAAAATCAGATTGATTCTATTCTTTGCAGGCAAAGATGAAGAAGCTCTATACCGTCAGTAAAAACAAGGACTGGGAGATGACTGTGACTCAGATCATGAGCTCCTTATTGCCAAATTCAAACTGAAACTGAAGAAAGTGGAGAAAACCACTAGACGATTCAGGTATGACCTAAATCAAATCCCTTATGACTATACAGTGGAAGTGAGAAACAGATTTGATAGAGTGCCTGATGAACTATGGATGGAGATTCATGACATTGTACAGGAGATAGAAATAAAGAGCATCCCCAAGAAAAAGAAATGCAAAAAAGCCAAATGGCTGTCTGAGGAGGGCTTACAAATAGCTGTGAAATGAAGGGAAATGAAAAGCAAATGAGAAAAGGAAAGATATATCCATCTGAATGCAGAGTTCCAAATAGCAAGGAGAGAAACAGTGATCAATGCAAAGAAATAGAGGAAAACAATAGAATGGGAAAGATTAGAGATCTCTTCAGAAAGAGAAGGCAGAGGAACCAGAGATCAAATTGCCAACATCCACTGGATCATGGAAAAAGCAAGAGAGTTCCAGAAAAACATCTATTTCTGCTTTATTGACTGTGCCAAAGTCGTTGACTGTGTGGATCACAATAAACTTTGGAAATTCTGAAAGAGATGGGAATACCAGACCACATAACCTGCCTCTTAAGAAATCTATGAGGAAGCAACAGTTAGAACTGGACATGGAACAACAGACTGGTTCCAAATAGGAAAAGGAGTACATCAAGTCTGTATATTGTCACCCTGCTTATTTAACTTCTATGCAGAGTACATTATGAGAAATGCTGGACTGGAAGACACACGAGCTGGAATCAACATTGCCAGAAATATCAAATGGGATAAATAACAATAACTTGAGATATGCAGATGACACCACTCTTATGGCAGAAAATGAAGATTAGCTAAAAACCCTCTTGATGAAAGTGAAAGAGGAGAGTGAAAAAGTTGGCTTAAAGCTCAACATTCAGAAAAGGAAGATCATGGCAGCCGGTCAGTCCCATCACTTCATGTGAAATAGACAGGGAAACAGTGGAAACAGTGTCAGAATTTCTTTTGGGGGGCTCCAAAATCACTGCAGATGGTGACTGCAGCCATGAAATTAGAAGATGCTTACTCCTTGGAAGAAAAGTTAGGACCAACCTAGACAGTATATTCAAAAGCAGAGACATTACTTTGCCGACTAAGGTCTGTCTAGTCAAGGCTATGGTTTTTCCTGTGGTCATGTATGGATGTGAGAGTTGGACTGTGAAGAAGGCTGAGCGCTGAAGAATTGATGCTTTTGAACTGTGGTGTTGGAGAAGACTCTTGAGAGTCCCTTGGACTGCAAGGAGATCTAACCAGTCCATTCTGAAGGAGATCAGCCCTGGGATTTCTTTGGAAGGAATGATGCTAAAGCTGAAACTTCAGTACTTTGGCCACCTCATGAGAAGAGTTGATTCATTGGAAAAGACTCTGATGCTGGGAAGTATTGAGGGCAGGAGGAGAAGGGGAAGACAGAGGATGAGATGGCTGGATGGCATCATTGACTCGATGGACATGAGTCTGAGTGAACTCCAAGAGATGGTGATGGACAGGGAGGCCTGGAGTGCTGCAATTCATGGGGTCGCGAAGAGTCGAACATGACTGATCGACTGAACTGAACTGAACTGAACTATGGATAATGGAAAAAGCAAGAGATTTCAAAAAAACAAATCTATTTCTCCTTCACTGACTATGTCAAAGCCTTTGACTACGTAGATCACAACAGACTGTGGAAAATTCTGAAAGAGATGGGAATACCAGATCACCTGACCTGCCTCTTGAGATATCTGTATGCAGGTCAGGAAGCAATAGTTAGAACTGGACATGGAACAACAGACTGGTTCCAAATAGGACAAGGAGTACGTTAAGGCTGTATATTGTCACCCTGCTTATTTAACTTCTATGCAGAGTACATCATGAGAAACGCTGGGCTGGAGGAAGCACACATTGGAATCAAGATTGCCAGGAGAAATATCAATAACCTCAGATATGCAGATGACACCACCCTTATGGCAGAAAGTGAAGAGGAACTAAAAAGTCTCTTGATGAAAGTGAAAGAGGAGAGTGAAAAAGTTGCCTTAAAGCCCAACATTCAGAAGACTAAGATTATGGTATCCGGTCCGACTATTTCATGGCAGATAGATTGCAAAACAGTGGAAACAGTGGCTGACTTTATTTTTCTGGGCTCTAAAATCACTGCAGATGGCGACTGCCACCATGAAATTAAAAGACGCTTACTCCTTCAAGGAAATTATGACCAACCTAGACAGCATATCAAAAAGCAGAGACATTATTTTGTCAACAAAGCTCCATCTAGTCAAGGCTATGGTTTTTCCAGTGGTCATGTATGGATGTGAGAGTTGGACTATAAAGAAATCTAAGCGCTGAAGAATTTATGCTTTTGAACTGAGGTATTGGAGAAGACTCTTGAGAGTCCCTTGGACTGCAAGAAAATCCAATAGTGCATTTTAAAGGAGATCAGTCCTAGGTGTTCATTGGAAGGACTAATGTTGAGTCTGAAACTCCAATACTTTGGCCACCTCAAGCAAAAAACTGATTCATTGGAAAAGACACTGATGCTGGGAAAGATTGAGGGCAGGAGGAGAAGGGGACGACACCAGATGAGATGGTTGGATGGCATCATCGACTCAGTGGACATGGGTTTGGGTATATTCCGTGAACTGGTGATGGACAGGGAGGCCTGTTGCGCTGCGGTTCATGGGGTTGCAAAGAATTGAATACGTCTGAGTGACTAAACTGAACTGAACTGTTGTTGCTGCTGCTAAGTCACTTCAGTCGTGTCTGACTCTGTGTGACCTCATAGACGGCAGTCCACCAGGCTTCCCCGTCCCTGGGATTCTCCAGGCAAGAACACTGGAATGGGTTGCCATTTCCTTCTTCAATGCATGAAAGTAAAACGTGAAAGTGAATTTACTCAGTCATGTCTGACTCTTCACGACCCCATGGACTGCAGCCTACCAGATTCCTCCATCCATGAGATTTTCCAGGCTAGAGTATTGGAGTGGTGTGCCATTGCTACCACTATTCAAATATTTTGGGTTCTCTTCCTTAACACATTGCCCCTGGGTATCAATTGTGGTTTTATTGCCACTTCTTTGTGTGAGTCATCCACAGGGAATTTCTTCTGAGCCTGCCCTGGAGGACTTGGGTTTGTGCCTGGGAGGACCAAGTGTGAAGGTGGTGAAGCTGCTTGGATTGAAGGGGTACTGGCAGCACCAGCCTCTGACTGCTCTGTTCTAGTGGGGATCAAGCATGGAGGTATCAAGGAGCTCGTATCTAGTATCTAGGGATACTAGATATGCAGGGGTGCTGGTGGCTACTGTTACAGGAGGTATGTGGCTATTATGGGTTTTTCTAGCTTCTGGCAGCTCTGCCCCAGGCAGGACTGAGCTTAAAGGTGGCAGTGTGTTGGATCATAGTTACCCTAGGGTTGCCAAGTGTGCAGGGATACCAACTGCCTCAGCTAAAGGAGCTATGGACCTATTTGAGTCTTTTTCTAGCCTCTGTGAAGGTCACTCAGTTGTGTCTGGCTCTTTGCAACCCCATGGACTATACTGTCCATGGAATTCTCTAGGCCAGAATACCAGAGTGAGTAGACTTTCCCTTCTCCAGGGGATCTTCCCCACCAAGAATCGACCCAGTTCTTCCGCATTGCAGATGGATTCTTTACCAGCTGACCCACAAGGCTCTGGAAGCTGGCAATCAGAGGGCCTCTTTGGCTGGTCTTTCTCTGTTGCTTGGCCTGTTCAGGCATTTAAGGGGCCACCCTAGCTGGGCTCCTTCTCTTTTGTTCAGCACATCAAACACTTTAAAGGTCCACCCTGGCTGGAATTCTTCTCTATTGCTTGGCCCTTCAGGTGCTTAAAGGACCTCCCTCTCTGGGGTCTCTCGGCTGCCAGGTGCTGACGTGTGGGGAGAGAGAGACTAGCGTGCTGGCCCTCCCACAGCATGTGACTCAGCAGAATCGCCCTGCCTCCCCTCTGCCTGGCTTTCCTTCACAAGCATTTCCACTGTTGTCGCCCGCCTCAGGTCCCCTAGGGCCATCTCCCCACAGTCAACAGCAGAGCTTGCCCGGGATTGCTCTCTAATCTCTATGCTCCAGCTCCCAGCCACTGAGCTTTCTAGGGGAGTCGTGTCCCTTCCTGGGGTACGTATGGCTGCGGCTAGGATTGAATGTGTGATTCCATTCAGACTGTCACAGATCAGCTGCTTCGTGCTCCAACAGCCTCAAATGCTCCACCTCTGTCCCAAACAGATGCCCCAGTGTGGGGGCCTGACCCCTGCTCCCCTCCCCGCCAGGCGCAGATCCAGTGCCACTCACTCTCCTCTTGTTTGTCCTCATTCCTTTGTCTTGCCAGGTTTTGTGTGGTTCTGTATGCTCTTTTCTGGTGGTTGCGTCCTCTTGCCCGCTCTCAGGTGGTGTTCTGCAAGACCTTCTGTGTCTGGAGGTGTATTCCTGAGGTATCTATCCGTGGAGAGAGACGTGCTCCACATCCGCTTGCTCTGCTTCCATCTGGGATCTCCTAACTGTAGCTTCTTGACCCACATACCAGTTTCTCAGGAGACAGGTAAGAGGGTCTGGTATTCCCATCTGTTTAAGAGTTTCCAGTTTGTTATGATCCACACAATCAAAGGTTTTAGCATAGTCAATGAAACACAGGTAGATGTTTTTCTGGAATTCCCTTAATTTCTCTACGAACTAGTGAATGTTGGCATTTTTATTTCTGGTTCCTCTGCATTTTCTAAACTCAGCTTGAATATCTGGAATTTCTTGGTTCACATAATGCTGAAGCCTAGCTTGGAGGATTTTGAACATAACTTTATTAGCATGTGCATGGGTGCATGCTAAGTCGCCTCAGCTCTGTCCTACTCTTTGCCATCCTATGGACAGATGGACTGTAGTCTGCCAAGCTCCTCTGTCCATGGGCTTCTCCAGGCAAGAATACTGGAGTGGGTGGCCATGTCCTCTTTCAGGGGATCTTCCTGACCCAGGGATCGAAAATATATCTCTTACATCTCCTGCATTGGTAGGCAGGTTCTTTACCACTAGCAATAATTGGGAAGCCCATTCGCCCGGGAGATGAGTGCTTTGAGCATTCTTTAGTACCACCCTTCTTGGGAACTGGGGTGAGGATTGACCTTTTCCAGTTCTGTGGCCACTGCTGGTTTTCCAAGTTTGCTGACATAGTGAGTGTAGAACTTTAATAGCATCATCTTTTAATATTTAAAATAGCTCTGCTGGAATTCCATCACCTCCACTAGCTTTATTGGCAGCAGTACTTCCTAAGGCCTCCTTGACTTCACACTCCAGAATGTCTGGCTCTGAGTGAGAGACTACACCCTCGTGGTTATCCTGCTCATAAGATCTTTTTTTGTACAGTTCTTCTGTGTATTCTTTCCATCTCTTTTTGATCTCTTCTGCTTCTGTTAAGTCTTTAGCACTTCTGTCCTTTATTGTGCCCATCTTGGGATGAAGTGTTCCTTTGATATTTCCAAATTTCTTGAACAGATCTCTTCAAGATCTCTTATCCTTTCTGTTTTTTTCCTCTGTTTCTTTGCATTGTTTATTGTCTTGTTTCTCCTTGCTATTCTCTGAAACTCTGCATTTAATTTAGGTACTTTTTCCTTTCTTTCTTGCTTTTCACTTCTCTTATTTCCTTAGCTATTTGCAAAGCCTCCTCAGACAACTTCTCTGCCTTCTTGTATTTCTTTTTCTTTGGGATGGCTTTATTTGCTGCCTCGTACACAATATTATGAACCTCTGTCCATAGTTCTTTAGGCACGCTGTTTACTAGAACTAATCCTTTGAATCTATTCATCACCTCCACTGTATATTCATAAAGGATTTGATTTAAGTCCTACCCGTCTGGCCTAGTGGTTTTGTACCACCTCCTTTGTGTGTACCGCATCTTCTATATATGTACACAAAGGAAATTACTCCTTCTTGAGTAATACTCCTTATGAGTAATATTCCGTATATATATATATATCACATCTTCTTTATCCATTCATCTGTCAGTGAACGTAAAAGATGTGGTTGTTTCCACATCTTGGCCACTGTGAATAGTGCTTAAAAGCAGGAGGTTTTAAGAAAGCCTCCCTGTCTACATGAGGTTAGTGAAGTCACTCAGTCGTGTCCAACTCTTTGTGACCCCATGAACTGCAGCCCACCAGGCTCCTCTATCCATGGGATTCTCCAGGCAAGAATACTAGAGTGGGTTGCCATTTCTTTCTTCAGGGGATCTTCCCAACCCAGGGATCTAACCAGGGTCTCCCACATTGTAGGCAGACACTTTACCGTCTGAGCCACCAGAGAAGTCAGATTGGACTCTGCAAATGTAACCACTTTCAACACTGCTTCTCTGAACCAATTAAAATGCTTACATTGCTACACTGCTATTTATTTATTCCTCCAAGCATTATCCAGAGCTTCTCAGGTGGCTCAGTGGTAAGGAGTCTGCCTGCCAATGCAGGAGATACAGGTACTGTGGGTTCAGTCTCTGGGTTGGGAAGATCCCCTGGAGAAGGAAACGACAACCCACTCTAGTATTCTTGCCTGGAAAATCCCATGGATAGAGGAGCCTGATGGTCAATGGTCCTCAGGGTTGTAAAAGAGTCACACATGACTTAGTGACTAAACAGCAGCAACAACGAAGCATATTCCAACTGTTGCCTGACAGGAAATACGCACTTAGCATATGTAGACATCTTGCTCCCATTCTTCCTATCTGTTGTCATTCATGTTCGATCTTATTTTACTGTTAACATTCTGTTGTGAACACTGAGGCCACTATGCTCCTAGGGAAACGCCATTCCTCTTGCATAACTTAAAAAGCATTGCCAGTGCTCTCTGAAATCCTAGCGGGGTGGGGTGGAGAGGGAGGTAGAAGGGGAGCTCAAGAGGGAGGGGACATATGTGCACCTGCTGCTGATTCACACGGGTGTATGGCAAAGCCATGGCAACATTGTAAAGCGACTATCCTCAAATTAATATACATACATATATATAATTTCTTGGAATTAATAATTGCTCATTTTTCCCTTGACTTTACTCTCTGTAGCTCTATCCTGAATTCATTCTTTTCTGTCTGACAGGACAGTCTAATGTCTCTGCATACTATTTTCCACACAACTACAAACTAGTGATTTATCAGTTCAGCAGTGTGCTGGTACCAGCTTCTAGCAGCTGAGAGAGCTAATGATTAAATATTCAGGAATTTTAGGAGCTTTGCGAGCCAAGGTTGTTGTTGTGTAGTCACTAGGTCAGGAAATGACAGCTCACTCCAGTATTCTTGCCTGCGAAATCCCATGCACGGAGGGGTCTGGTGGTCTACAGTCCATGGGGTTGCAAAATGTCAGATACCACTCAGCGACTCAAGAGCAACAAAGCCAAGGTGCCGGGAGCCTGATATCAGCATCATGAGAAACTGCCCAGTGCAGTGATGGGAAATGCCTCAAGCCAGGGCTTTCTGTTGTTCTGTTTCCCGTACAGCACTTCCCCCGCTGTTCTGCCCCTGGAGGTATCTTTTCTAGAAGACCCATCCTACTGCCTCCTGAGGCTGCACATCTGCCCCGGGCCTTCCCCGACAGCCCCTGGAGTACCCCACCTCCCACTTCCTGGGTCAGATGTCTCTTTTTCACTGATTCCCTTTTTGGCTGGAATCCTCTCAGTAGTATTCCTAGCAAAAGTGTAAGGGAGGTAATTTGTTACTGTGAATAGTGCTTAAAAGCAGGAGGTTTTAAGAAAGCCTCCCTGTCTACATGAGGTTAGTGAAGTCACTCAGTCGTGTCCAACTCTTTGTGACCCCATGAACTGCAGCCCACCAGGCTCCTCTATCCATGGGATTCTCCAGGCAAGAATACTAGAGTGGGTTGCCATTTCTTTCTTCAGGGGATCTTCCCAACCCAGGGATCTAACCAGGGTCTCCCACATTGTAGGCAGACACTTTACCGTCTGAGCCACCAGAGAAGTCAGATTGGACTCTGCAAATGTAACCACTTTCAACACTGCTTCTCTGAACCAATTAAAATGCTTACATTGCTACACTGCTATTTATTTATTCCTCCAAGCATTATCCAGAGCTTCTCAGGTGGCTCAGTGGTAAGGAGTCTGCCTGCCAATGCAGGAGATACAGGTACTGTGGGTTCAGTCTCTGGGTTGGGAAGATCCCCTGGAGAAGGAAACGACAACCCACTCTAGTATTCTTGCCTGGAAAATCCCATGGATAGAGGAGCCTGATGGTCAATGGTCCTCAGGGTTGTAAAAGAGTCACACATGACTTAGTGACTAAACAGCAGCAACAACGAAGCATATTCCAACTGTTGCCTGACAGGAAATACGCACTTAGCATATGTAGACATCTTGCTCCCATTCTTCCTATCTGTTGTCATTCATGTTCGATCTTATTTTACTGTTAACATTCTGTTGTGAACACTGAGGCCACTATGCTCCTAGGGAAACGCCATTCCTCTTGCATAACTTAAAAAGCATTGCCAGTGCTCTCTGAAATCCTAGCGGGGTGGGGTGGAGAGGGAGGTAGAAGGGGAGCTCAAGAGGGAGGGGACATATGTGCACCTGCTGCTGATTCACACGGGTGTATGGCAAAGCCATGGCAACATTGTAAAGCGACTATCCTCAAATTAATATACATACATATATATAATTTCTTGGAATTAATAATTGCTCATTTTTCCCTTGACTTTACTCTCTGTAGCTCTATCCTGAATTCATTCTTTTCTGTCTGACAGGACAGTCTAATGTCTCTGCATACTATTTTCCACACAACTACAAACTAGTGATTTATCAGTTCAGCAGTGTGCTGGTACCAGCTTCTAGCAGCTGAGAGAGCTAATGATTAAATATTCAGGAATTTTAGGAGCTTTGCAAGCCAAGGTTGTTGTTGTGTAGTCACTAGGTCAGGAAATGACAGCTCACTCCAGTATTCTTGCCTGCGAAATCCCATGCACGGAGGGGTCTGGTGGTCTACAGTCCATGGGGTTGCAAAATGTCAGATACCACTCAGCGACTCAAGAGCAACAAAGCCAAGGTGCCGGGAGCCTGATATCAGCATCATGAGAAACTGCCCAGTGCAGTGATGGGAAATGCCTCAAGCCAGGGCTTTCTGTTGTTCTGTTTCCCGTACAGCACTTCCCCCGCTGTTCTGCCCCTGGAGGTATCTTTTCTAGAAGACCCATCCTACTGCCTCCTGAGGCTGCACATCTGCCCCGGGCCTTCCCCGACAGCCCCTGGAGTACCCCACCTCCCACTTCCTGGGTCAGATGTCTCTTTTTCACTGATTCCCTTTTTGGCTGGAATCCTCTCAGTAGTATTCCTAGCAAAAGTGTAAGGGAGGTAATTTGTTTGATCTTTCAGCTCTTATTTTCACTCATAATTGATTAATGGTTTGACTGATCATGAAATTCAAATGTTGAAATAATTTTTCCCTGGAATTTGTAAAGCACTCCTTCCTTGCTTTTCAGCTCTCTGTGCTGCTATTTAGAAGTTTGGGGACTATCCTTGTATTCAGTCTTTTGCAATGACTCATTTTTTCCCCCCTCTCTGAAGATGTTTACATCCTTTCATTTATAGCTAAAGTGGTAAAGTTCCCTACTGATGTGACTCATGTTGGTAATCTTTCTGTACTTTTCTAAGAACATAATGAATAGTTTCAATCTGAAAACTCATGTCTCCTCCTTTTTTAAACATGACTTTTGCAAAAATTTGGATTAAAAATACTTTTTAATTGAAATATAGTTGATTTACAATATTGTGTCAGTTTTAGGTGTATATAGTAGAGAAGGCAATGAAACCCTACTCCAGTACTCTTGCCTGGAAAATCTCATGGGCAGAGGATCCTGGTAGGCTGCAGTCCATGGGGTCTCGAAGAGTCGGACATAACTGAGTGACTTCACTTTCACTTTTCACTTTCATGCATTGGAGAAGGAAATGGCAACCCACTCCAGTTTTCTTGCTTGGGAGAAACCCAGGGACGGGGGAGCCTGGTGGGCTGCCATCTATGGGGTCGCATAGAGTTGGACACAACTGAAGCAACTTAGCAGCAGCAGCACCAGCACAGCGATTCCGTTATATATAATATATATTTTCTTTTCAGATTCTTTTCTCACATAGGTTATTGCAAAATACTAAGTAGAGCTCCTCATGCTATAAAGTAGGTCCTAGTTGGCTTCCCTGATAGCTCAGTTGGTAAAGAATCAGCCTGCAACTCAGAAGACCACGCTTCGGTTCCTGGGTCAGGAAGATCCGCTGGAGAAGGGACAGGGTATCCATCCAGTATTCTTGGGCTTCCCTTGTGGCTCAGCTGGTAAAGAATCTGCCTGCAATGGAGGAGACCTGGATTCGCTGCCTGGGTTGAGAAGAATACCCTGGATAAGGGAAAGGCTACCCACTCCAGTGTTCTGGCCTGGAGAACTTCATGGACAGTATAGTTGGACTATAAAGAAAGCTGAGCACTGAAGAACTGATGCTTTTGAACTGTGGTGTTAGAGAAGACTCTTGAGAGTCCCTTGGACTGCAAGGAGATCCAACCAGTCCATTCTGAAGGAGATCAGCCCTGGGATTTCTTTGGAAGGAATGATGCTAAAGCTGAAACTCCAGTACTTTGGCCATCTCATGCAAAGAGTTGACTCATTGGAAAAGACTGTGATGCTGGGAGGGATTGGGGGCAGGAGGAGAAGGGGATGACAGAGGATAAGATGGCTGGATGGCATCACTGACTCGATAGACACAAGTCTGAGTGAACTCTGGGAGATGGTGATGGACAGCAAGGCCTGGCATGCTGCCATTCATTGGGTCGCAAAGAATCGGACACAACTGAGCGACTGAACTGAACTGATCACTGACTCAATGGACATGAGTTTGAGCTAGCTCTGAGAGTTGGTGAAAGACAGGAAAACCTGGCCTGCTACAGTTCATGGGGTCACAAAGAGTGGGACAAGACTGAGCAACTTTCACTTTCTTTTTTTGTTGATTGTCTATTTTATGTATAGTAGTATGTATAAATTAATCTCAGCCTCCTAGATTATCCTTCCTCCTACCTGCCTTTCCTGTTTGGTAAAAATAAGTTTGTTTTGTATGTCTGTGAGTTTCTTTCTGCTATGTAAGCAAGTTCATTTGTATCATTTTTTTAGATTCCATTATTTAAGTGATCTCATATATTTTTATTTGTCTGATTTACTTCATTTAGTGGAATAATCTCTAAGTCCCTCCATATTGCTGCAAGTGGTATTATTTTGCCTTTTTTATGCTTGAGTAATATTCCATTATATATATGCATATGTATGTGCTGCTGCTGCTGCTAAGTCACTTCAGTCGTGTCCAACTCTGTGCGACCCCATAGACGGCAGCCCACCAGGCTCCCCAGTCCCTGGGATTCTCCAGGCAAGAACACTGGAGTGGTTTGCCATTTCCTTCTCCAATGCATGAAAGTGAAAAGTGAAAGTGAAGTCGTTCAGTCGTGTGCGACCCTCAGCAACCCCATGCACTGCAGCCCACCAGCCTCCTCCATCCATGGGATTTTCCAGACAAAAGTACTGGAGTGGGGTGCCATTGCCCCAGTTTGATTCCTGAGTCTGGAAGATCTGCTGGAGAAGGGACAGGCTACCCACTCCATTATTCTTGGGCTTCCTGGGTGGCTTAGCTGGTAAAGAATCTGCCTGCAATGCAGGAGACCTGGGTTCAGTCCCTGGGTTGGGAAGATCCCCTGGAGAAGGGAATGGCTACCCACTCTAGTATTACATATATATATATATATATATATATATACACACACATTTATCTTTTTGGATTATGATTTTCTTCAGATATATGCCCAGGAATGGGGTTGCTGGATCATATGGCAGCACTATTTTTCATTTTTTTAAGAAACCTCTATACCATTCTCCATAGTAACTGCACTAATTTATAGTCCCACCAACAGTCTATGAGAAACCTCATGTCCCTTCCATTTTAAAAATTAATTTATTTTTAATTGGAGGATAATTGCTTTACAATATTGTGTTGGTCTCTGCCATATATCAGCATGAATCAGCCGTAGGTGTACATATATGGTCTCCCTCCTGAGGCCCGTGGCTCCTCCCACCCCGAGCAGTCCCTCTAGGCTGTCAGAGAGCACCAGATTGGAGCTCCCTGTGTCGCACCCCAAGTTTACACTGGCTATCTGGTTTTATGTGTAGTGGTGTGTGTGTTTCAGTGCTAGTTTCTCAGTTCACCCTCTCTCCTTCCCCAGCTGTGTCCATGTGTCTGTGTCTCCACTGCTGCCCTGCGCATAGGTTCATCAGTGCCATCTTTCTAGATTCCATATATATGCATTCAGTTCAGTTGCAAGGTCGCAACTTTTTGCGACCCCGTGGACCACAGCTCGCCAGGTCGCCCTGCCCATCACCAACTCCAGGAGCTTACTCAAACTTATGTCTGTTGAGTCAGTGATGCCATCCAGCTATCTCATCCTGTTTCCCTCTTCTCCTCCTGCCTTCAGTCTTTCCCAGCATCAGGGTCTTTTCAAATGAGTCAGCTCTTCTCATCAGGTGGCCAAAGTATTGGACTTTCAGCTTCAGAATCAGTCCATCAAATGAATATTCAGGACTGATTTTCTTTAGGATTGACAAGTTGGATCTCCTTGCAGTTCAAGGGACTCTCAAGAGTTTTCTCCAACACCACAGTTCAAAAGCGTCAGTTCTTCAGTGCTGAGCTTTCTTTATAGTCCAGCTCTCACATCCATACATATATGCATTAGTATACAATAATTGTTTTTCTTTTTCTGACTTACTTCAATCTGATAATAAGCTCTAGGTTCATCCACCTCATTTCAACTGACTCAAATTCATTCCTTTTTTATGACTGGGACAAAGTTTCTTATATTATTCCATTGACACCTAGTGGTCAGGTGTTTTACTCTGGCATTTAAGCCTTAGTTTTTTTTCTCTTTTCTCTCCTATTTTCATTTTTTCATTGACTTTACCTACTTATTAGAGTTTTTAAATTTGTTATCACACTTTTCATTTTTAAAACCACTTTCCTTTTTTTGATTCCTTTAATCACAGCTTGTTATTTCTCATAAATGGACAGTCTTTCTAGGGATAGTATTGAAACAGGAGGGAAGGGGGCACAACTTGGAAAGAATGACATAGACCAAGGACACAACATTAACTGATTAGAATCAAATGGATCCAGGATGACAGACAACTCCACTTTGAATAGACTTCAGTCAGCAAGCTGAATGACACACCCAGAGTCACCATGGACAGTTCCGAGGCACTATCAGAAACCAAGGAGTGGCCAGTGGCCCAGTTCCTGGAAATCTCTGCCCCTTTTCCAAAATAGTTGGACTAATCCTCTCACTCATTAGCCTATGAAATTATCCAGCCCATAAAAACTAACCATGACACATTGCATGGCTGTGCTCACCCTCTGTGATGGCCCACACTTTGTCTGTGAAGCATGTTCCTCTCTGAATCTGAATAAATCACTTCTTACCTATCACTTTGTCCCTCAATAAATTCTTTCTGCGATGAGACATTAAGAACATAAACTTCATTATGTCCTGAATCCAGGCACCATGGGTTTTGGCTGGGTTGAGTCCCAGCCACATGGATTCAAATCCCATGCAGGAGTTTGGTTGTGTTCAAGCCCCAGTCTGAAGTAAATGGTCTCAGTATGCCTTCCTTTTTTTTTTTTTTGAGCTCTACCTTTAATATTAGAGACTTTCTCAGATATTTGTGTGTTCTTTTGCAATATGTAAAATACAGACAGACCTTGGAGATGTGGATTTGGTTCCAGACCACTGCAATAAAGTGAGTATCATAATAAAGCAGGTCACATGAATATTTTGGTTTCCCAGTATATGATACTAAGATAGCAGAATAGAAGGACGTGTGCTCACCTTCTCCTGTGAGAACACCAAAATCACAAATAGTTGAAGAACAGCCATTGACAGAAGAATGTGGAACCCACCAAAGAAAGATACCCCATGTATAAGGGCCAAGGAGAAGCTGCATCAAGATGGTAGGAGGGGTGCAATCACATTTAATATCAAATCTCATACTTGCCAAGATGCTTGGAGGGCATAAACAAAATCTTGTGTCACCAGAACCCAGGGAAAGGAGAGATGACTCCCATAACAGATTGAGCCAGACCTGCCTTTGAGTGTCTGAGGGTCTCCTGCAGAGGCACAGGGCAGCAGCAGTCCTGGAGATGTGACAGGTGGCCTAAGTCCTCTCAGAGGAGGTCACCGTTAGCCCCCCTGTAGAACCGCTGTGTGGGTGGTCCACACACTGGAGAACAATTATACCAAAGAAATTCTTGCACTGTTGAGAAAGTTCTAAGTTCTACAACAGACTTCCTAACCTTGGGATCCAGCAAACAGCCATAACAAAAATACCTTATTGCTCTCTTCACAGGAAATTTCAAGAGTTTTATGAGTTGGGTATTAGGAACAGGAGGAAGACCAAATATCTGTCTTATTATAAACCACAATATCACAGTAAGCCTAAGGGATGTTTGTAGGGGCAGTATCCTGAACAGTCCAGGTACCAGATAATAATATTGAACAGTGTTTGCAAATCTAAAATGGACAATCGTGAAATCAAGAAGGCTGAGAAGGAGCTGTGTGGGGCTCTGCTGAGGCTCAGCGGGCCTACGGAAAAGGAAGCTGGCAAGCGCCCTCCTGCCACTGTGGTTTAACCTCACAATTTAAAATTTATGTGGAATTTATTGATATGAACATAAGAATAAATTATTTTTCCACATTGTTAACCAGTTACCGATGAGACTTAGTATCCATTTCTCTTTCTCATTGATTATTGATCCTTTCTTAAACCATCCACTAATTTATTGCATATAACAGGGTACACTTCTGTCATTTCTAGTCAGTTCTATTTATGTACATTTTTCTGAATTACTTTTACACTATTTTAAGTATCAGCACTTTATATTTTACTATTTGTTCCCTCCATTACTTTTATTTTGTAGAACATTCTTTGATATTTTTCCCTGAAAAACTCTAGATCCATTCTATTAATTGTAAGAAATAGAAACTTGAAGTGGTCCATTTTCTAGACAAAGTTGAAGCCTGGGACTCTGTAGATAAAATTGAGGCCTGGGCTCTTTAGATAAAGTTGAGGTTGGGGGAGGGAGATCAGATTGGATCCTAGAGATAGGACTCCACCCATGGCCTGTGCCCTAAAGTCATTAGGCTCTAAACTTGCCTAACAACTTGCAGATGTGACCCAGTTCATGCATCAGAAGGGTCCTTAAACAAACAGAATATTGAGGGAAGGAATAAACCAGCAAGAAAGTCTTTGTTGAAAAATGTAGATATAGGTTGGGAAGGGAGAAAAAAGGATAACTTATAAAGAAATAATGAAACTTAGGCAATGTCTGGAAAACCTGTACCCCCCATGGTATTCAGCCAATGAGGAACCAAGGGGAGGGATCTGCATGTTAGGGCTTGTTGTACCCAACCTGGGTGTGCCTAGGTTGTGCCCGCCAAACACCCAATCTTGAAAAGACTGTCATTAAAATTTTGCTTTCATTGTGCTTCGTGTCTCTGAGTCCATCCCTTGGTTTGGGGCCAGTGAGTGTGTTTCTCACATTCGTTTCAAAAATACCGAAACAAGGAAAACAAACAAACAAACAAAAACTAAACATTTTAAAAGGCTGTATGAATTGTGTTTGAAATGCAATATTTTTATGATCCTTGGTTTTCTAACCCATAAATGAGGTAAATTTTAGAATAGTTAAGACTTTGATTAATGTCTTCCTTTAGAAGACACTTACTCCTTAGAAGAAAAGTTATGACCAACCTAGATTGTATATTCAAAAGCAGAGACATTACTTTGCCGACTAAGGTCCGTCTAGTCAAGGCTATGGTTTTTCCTGTGGTCGTGTATGGATGTGAGAGTTGGACTGTGAAGAAGGCTGAGCGCCGAAGAATTGATGCTTTTGAACTGTGGTGTTGGAGAAGACTCTTGAGAGTCCCTTGGACTGCAAGGAGATCCAACCAGTCCATTCTGAAGGAGATTAACCCTGGGATTTCTTTGGAAGGAATGATGCTAAAGCTGAAACTCCAGTACTTTGGCCACCTCATGAGAAGAGTTGACTCATTGGAAAAGACTCTGATGCTGGGAGGGATTGGGGGCAGGAGAAGGGGACGACCGAGGGTGAGATGGCTGGATGGCATCATGGACTCGATGGATGTGAGTCTGAGTGAACTCTGAGAGATGGTGATGGCCAGGGAGGCCTGGCGCGCTGCGATTCATGGGGTCGCAGAGTCGGACACGACTGAGCGACGGAACTGAACTGACAAGCTCTAGTAGATTGTCTTTATATTTATTGGGAATATTCTTAGACATTTAAATTTTTGTCAGTGTTAGTGTTGTATTGGTCGATGAGAACTTTTCCTTTCCCTCATTATGTTCTATAGAAAAGTGAGTTTTGTTTTGTTTTTTCTCCTCAAGGTGATGTGAAGCACTGACTCATTGGAAAAGACCTTGATGCTGGAAAGATTGAAGGCAGGAAGAGAAGGGGATGACAGAGGGCAAGATGGTTGGATGGCATCCCCAAGTCAATGGACATGAGTTTGAACAAGCTCTGGGAGTGGGTGATGGACAGGGAAGCCTGGCGTGCTGCATGCAGTCCAGGGGGTCGCAACGAGTCAGACACGACTGAGCTACTGAACTTTCTCCTCATAGTTAGTCCATGTATTGCTTCCTCTTATTAGTCCTGCGAACCTTCTAGTTCATTTATTTGAATTTACGGGGTATACAGCCATATTTCATACATGAAATTAAAAGATGCTTACTCCTTGGAAGGAAAGTTATGACCAACCTAAATAGCATATTGAAAAGCAGAGACATTACTTTGCCGACTAAGCTCCGTCTAGTCAAGGCTATGTTTTTTCCTGTGGTCATGTATGGATGTGACAGTTGGGCTGTGAATAAGGCTGAGCACCAAAGAACTGATGCTTTTGAACTGTGGTGTTAGAGAAGACTCTTGAGAGTCCCTTGGACTGCAAGGAGATCCAACCAGTCCATTCTGAAGGAGATCAGTCCTGGGTGTTCTTTGGAAGGAATGATGCTAAAGCTGAAATTTTAGTACTTTGGCCACCTCATGCGAAGAGCTGACTCATTGGAAAAGACTCTGATGCTGGGAGAGATTGGAGGCAGGAGGAGAAGGGGACGACAGAGGATAAGATGGCTGGATGGCATCACCGACTCGATGGACGTGAGTTTGAGTGAATTCCGGGAGCTGGTGATGGACAGGGAGGCCTGGCGTGCTGTGATTCATGGGGTTGCAAAGAGTCGGACATGACTGAGCGACTGAATTGAACTGAACTGAACAGCCATATTGAAACAGGAGGGAGGGGCAGAGCCCAAACTTTAAAAGAATGACATAGCCATCAGTTCAGTTCAGTCACACAGTCATGTCCAACTCTTTGCCATAGATCATGATAAAAACTGGTTAGAATGAACTAGATCCAGGAGGGGAAAAGATTTAACTTCCAGTAGATCTTAAGTCTCGTTATACATTCACTGTAATATGTTAGCATAAGCTAAGGACACAATCACAAGTGCCTGGACAGTGCCGAGGCTGATCATAAAAGATAAAAAAATGGGCAGTGGCCCAATTCCTGGAAATCCCTGCCCCTTTTCTGAACTAGTTGGAGTAATCTTCCCACTCGTTAACCTATAAGATTACCCAGCCCATAAACACTAACCAAACCATGTTTGGGGGGCTTTTGTCTTCTGAGGTGGCCCACACTCTGTCTGGGGAGTGTGTTTCTTCCAGGGGCACTGTCATCTTTTGATACAAGCTGCATTCTGTGTATGGAATGTGTTTCTCTCTGAATAAATCCACTTCTTACCTATCACTCCGTGTTTCACTGAATTCTTTCTGCCAAGAGACATAAAGAACCTGAACTTCAATAAGTCCTGATACTAGGTGTGCGATTTCAATGAAAAGGTAGTGGATTCAAGTCCTAGTCTGAGTCACGGCCAAATTTGAGTCCCAACCCATGGGTTCAAGCCCCATCTGAGGTGCATGGTTTCAGCTGGCAACCACGAAGGGACAGTGATAAGGTAAGAAAAAGCTGAGAGTTAGGTCTTGGTCCTAGAAAGGCTAATGGGACAGCAAGAACCAGGTATACTGTGGAGGATGCTCTACCAGGGTTTGCCCGTTTTTGATGCACTGGTCAACCCCAAATGCTTTGGCCTCTGACTAGAAACCTAGATTCTGAGCAGAGGAAAGATGGCAATTGGCAAGGCTTGCTGTAGAAAGATGTATGGAATGGCTGTGCTTGAGTACATCTCACAGCAGGTCCCAGACTGTAGGACCGCAGGATTTGATAATCTATACTCTTATCCTTGACTCTGAGGTTTTTCCCACTTATATTCTATATTTATTTCTGTTTCATTTTCTTCTTTCTTTTCTTAAGCCCAGAAGACCTGTATGGCTGCCAAGATATACTTTTTACTGACAAGTGCTGACCCTTTATTCTTGAATTTGCAGCTAGGCCAGCTCCTGGCCATTGATGACACCACATAGAACACCTTCTGCATCATTCTTTTGTGGCAATTTTTCAGACAGTAACATCTGGTTAAGAGATTACCTTGGAAGGGATATCATCTAAAATTCTAAGTGCAAATCTTGACCAATTGCACAGTGGATTTTTACATAAGAGTAACTCTTGGATAGCATGTAAAAAGATACCACCTCAGCCTTGGGTCTGAAATGGGTCAGGCCACATCAGTCCTGACCAGTACCCCATCTGGGCCATATATGCCAGGATTGGAGATTTGTTTCAATTGGTTTATTCAGTTTTCAGTAATAGGCTAGCTGTTTTTACATTCCTTTGTCTTTGGGTCTGATTGTCCCACCCGTTAATTGGAAGAGACTTCTTAACTAAGTTAGGGGCCACTCTGCTTCTTAAAGGGCAAGGAAAACACTCTCAAGTGTTTTCCTTGAGTGACTCTAACAGAAAGTGGAAAGCAACAGATGAAATCTGGAGCTGAAATGGAAGCTTTAGTACACTCTGAAGCATGGAATATCAAGGTTCCAGACCTGGCCAGATATATCCAGGTGGTGTTTATTAAATTTAAAAGGGCTATAGAGTATTTAAATATAAAGCAGATATTTCATAAAGCAGGTGAGATGCTCAAAAGTGTTTGTAAATAAATTACCAAAAAGGGAAGTGCTTAATGTAACTAAATTAACCATAGCTGATATTTCAAGCCTGATAAAAATTTAGAGGGGAAGCTATAAAACATTATGATATAAATTAATGAATGTGTCAGTCACTTGATATTGCTGAGTTGGTAATCT
>SJYG01000356.1:568558-607905 GCA_006410535.1 Litocranius walleri | reverse complement strand
TAATCTAATTGCTTGATGGGGGAAAAAAAAAGAATAAAAGAAAAAATTTATTTTTCTGGCTGTAAGTGTACAAAAGTCATCCTAGGAGGATTTGCCTGTCTATTTGAGACACAAATGTTCTACCTGGTCTTCTACAGGAAACTTTATCTCCACCATATTTTAAAATACAAATTTTGAAGAAGAGAGTAAAGTAATTTAGAAATTGACTTGTCAAGGATAAATAGAAATCCCAAGTATCTTTTCTGTAAACATTGATAAAAAGAGTTTAGTCATCTTAGGTGGCCTTGATTTGTTCCATCTGCCCAATTTAAATAAAATCTCTTTTGTAACTGATGAGTTTTACATTTTTGTACATGACTCAAGGCTGAAATTTTGAGATGGGAGTAATGAGGTCTTTGGTTTGGTTTAGTCACTAAGTCGTGTCTGACTCTTGTAACCCCATGGACTGTAACCTGCTAGGCTCCTCTGTCCATGGGATTCTCCAGGCAGGAATACTGGAATGGGTTGCCATTTCCTTCTCCAGGGAATCTTCCCAACCCAGGAATCGAATCCAGGTTTCCTGCATTGAGACAGATTCTTTACCAACTAAGCTATGAGTCTTTATTTGTACTTATCTGTATATGCATTATAGATGCATGGTATTGTCAAAATTGATAAAATGGCTCTATTTAATTGGGTTTAAAGTTAAACGCTTATATTATATAAATACTCATAAATGTAAAGAAAACCAGCCAAAATGAATGTCAGGTTCATGAGATCTGGGAAATAGTACTGAACTGATATCGATACTAAAGCCAGCTTAAGATTGGTAGTTTGATTAACATTTTCCCATAATATCAATGTTAAGTGTGCAGTCCATTGTTCCATGTCCAGTTCTAAGTAGTCTGGTATTCCCATCTCTTTAAAAATTTTCCACAGTTCATTGTGATTCACACAGTCAAAGGCTTTAGCATAGACTAAGCCCATCACTTCATGGCAAATAAATGCGGAAACAATGGAAACAGACAGATTTTATTTGCTTGGGCTCCAAAATCACTGCAGATGGTGACTGTAGCCACAAAATTGAGATGCTTGCTCTTTGGAAGAAAACTATGACAAATCTAGACAGTGTATAAAAAAGCAGAGACATTACTTTGCTGATAAAGGTCTGTCTAGTCAAAGCTATCGCAGAAGGCAATGGCACCCCACTCTAGCACTCTTGCCTGGAAAATCCCATGGACAGAGGAGCCTGGAAGGCAGTCCATGAGGTCACTGAGGGTTGGACACAACTGAGCGACTTCGCTTTCACTTTTCACTTTCATGCCTTGGAGAAAGAAATGGCAACCCACTCCAGTGTTCTTGCCTGGAGAATCCCAGAGACGCAGGAGCCTGGTGAGCTGCCATCTATGGGGTCGCACAGAGTCGGACACGACTGAAGTGACTTAGCAGCAGCAGTCAAAGCTATGGCTTTTCCAGTAGTCTTGTATGAATGTTAGAGTTGGACCATAAAGAAGGCTGAACATCAAAGAATTGATGCTTTTGAGCTGTGGTGTTTGAGAAGACTCTTGAGAATCCCTCAGACTGCAAGGAGATCCAACCAGTCAATCCTGAAGGAAATCAGTCCTAAATATTCATTGGAAGGACTGATGCTAAAGCTGAAGTTCCAATACTTTGGCCACCTGATGCAAAGAACTGACTCCTTAGAAAAGTCCCTGATGCTGGGCAAGATTGAAGGTAGGAGGAGAAGGGGACAACAGAGGATAATATGGTTTGATGGCATCACTGACTCAACGGACATGAGTTTGAGCAAGCTCTGGGAGATGGTGAAGGTCAGGGAAGCCTGGCATGGGTCCATGGGGTGGCAAAGAGTTGGACATGATTGAGCAACTGACCATCAATAATGTTAAGTGTAATACTTCTGCTGTATCTAGGTTTACTGAAGGTCAAGTTTGTTATTCCTATTGCAAATTTGTCATCCAGAAAAGTAACTTCATGTGAAATAAGCATTTAAGGATAGCAAAATGTATGTTTTCAATAAAAGAAGGTATGAGGAATAAGAGAAATACTGAAAAAAGAATTGTGCATGATCTGGATTTTCTGCGATTGGATTAAATTTAGATAGGCAGATGGATTTTGTTGGGACATAGCTGGGGCAAGAGTGGATTTGGTTTCTCCAAAGTTCTCTTGAAGCGCTGTTTTTAATAAGAGATTATGTTAATTTCTTTGCCTTTAAGTTGTCTGTATTTGCTTTTAAGAGCTCTTCTAACTTTGGTTAAATAAGTATTTACTCAGTGACTTATGATCTTATTTAACTAAGTTTTTGAAAACTTTTTGACAAACTTCCCAAATATCAAATTTTAATTAAAGTTCTTTTGATTTTCAGCTAACTTTGGGATGCTTTAGAGAGCTCCTAAGGTATCTCAAAGAAATACATTTAACTAGGATTATTGGGTGTGTTAATTTAAATGTAATCATTCATAATTCTGGTTATTGCAATCAAGTTTCTTTTATAGATTATACTGTAACCAGGTATTTAGCCCTATCTTTTAAGTCTTTTGTGGTTTATAGGTAGCTATTTTTGTACTTTGATGCTGTTACAAAAAGTGCTTCATCATCAAGAAGATTCATAAGAAGGCTAAGGAAACATTTGTAACAGTTGCATATCAAGATGATGGCTATGAAAGGATTCCAGCCCACATAGACTTAAAACAAGTTGCTGTCTTTCCCTGGAACCCCTAGATCAGGCATCCAGAGATTTTTACTCCCTGACCAGTGGGACTGATGTACTAGTCAGATGTGAAGTGGTTACAGAAGATAGACTGTTAACCCTCCACTTCCCACAAGAATATGGGTAAAATTTCTGAGAGGGGAATGAAAGATTAGGGAAGGGGGCATGTACAACCTTTAAAAGAATGACATTGAGGAAATTAACTAGTTAGAACTAACTAGGTCCAAGATGGTGGAAGATTCAATGTCCAGCAGACTCTGAGCCTCACAATACGCTCACTGTAACACATCAGCTCAACGACACATTCACCAACACTATGACAGTTTCCAGGCTGACCATAAAAGGCCAAAAAGTGCGCAGTGGCCCAGTTCCTGGAAATCCCTGCCTCTTCCCCCAGATAGTTGGAATAATCCTCCAACTCAGCCTATGGAATTAACCAGCCCATAAAAATTAATCATTCCATATTTCTGGGTCTTTTTCTTCTGAGATGGCCCACTCTGTCTGGGAAGTTTACTTCTCCCAAGGCCATTTTCACCTTTTGCGATGGAATGTGTATCTTTTTAAATAAATCCACTTCTTACCTATCACTTTGTGTTTCACTGAATTCTTTCTGCAATGAGACATTAAAGAACTTGAGCTTCAAGTCCTGAGACTGGGTGTGTGATTTCAACACATAGTGTTTTGAAGTCCCAGTTTCGGTTTTGGCTAGGTTCAAGCTGCATCTGAGGTGCAGTTTCAATATGTGTAAGGAATGATAATTTGGCTTCTAATTCCAATATTCATTCTTTTTAAAAGTTCATATCTTATTGCATTACCTCAAAATTCCAGGAAATATTAAATAATACTGGCTTAAACAAGAAACTTTCCTTTGTTTCTAACCTTCTAAGGAATGCCTTTAGTGTTTTAGCATAAACATTAGTACTTGGAGTCATCAAACATTTCTTGAGTGCATTCTAAGAATTAGGTTCTGTGCTAGTGTTGAGGGTGTAAGGTGAGAATGACATAAGATCTGACCTCCAAGAACTTAAAATTGGTTTGGATCAGACTGTAAAGAATCTGCCTGTAGTGCAGGAGACCTGGGTTTGACTCCTGGGTTGGGAGGATCCCCTAGAGGAGGGCATAGCAACTCCAGTATTCTTGCCTGGAGAATCCCCATGGATGGAGGAGCCTGGCGGGCTACAGTTCAAGGGGTCACAGAGTCCAACAGGACAATGTCAAATACCTGGTCCAGCCATTTTGTCACCAACAGCAGAGGCAGCCTCCTTATTTTGGATTTGTGAATAGGATTGGGTGACATGACATGTATTTCCTAGGACTCTTTATTTATTATTTATTTATTCCAGCTGCACTGGGTCTTCATCTCTGCCAGTGGGTTTTCTCCAGGTGCGACAAGCAGGGACTACTCTCCGTTGAGCTCACAGGCTTCTCATTGTGGTGGCTTCTTTTTCTGCAGAGCACAGGCTCAAGGCACGCAGGCTTCGGTAGTTGCAGCACACAGGCTCAGTAGTTGTGGCACACAGGGTCCAGAGCACAGGCTCAGTAGCCGTGAGGCATGGGCTTAGCTGCTCTGCAGCATGTGGGACCTCCCCCGTTCAGGGATGGAACCCAGGTCTCCTGAGTTAGTAGGCATATTCGTAACCACTAGAGCACCAGTGAAGTCCTCCCAGGGCTCTTTTGAGATAATCACGGAGTTAATCTCTAGGATGATTAATTGAGATCAAACTTAGCTACTTGCGATGTATTATTGTAGGCTTCTAGAAACATTCCTTATCCTTTGGGCAGCTAACAGCCAATGCCCTTTATGATGTTTTTTTTCTCTAAAATGTACTTGCCAGGCACAGTCACAAACTATCTTTCTGGATCATTCCTTTCAGGAAGAAGTATCTACGGAGGCAAAAAGTCTTTATTTTTGGCTGTGCTGGCTCTTTGCTGCTTTGTGGGGGCTTCCTCTAGTCATGGCGAGCAGGGCAGCTCTCTGTTTTGGGGTGCTGGCTTCTCACGGTGGTGCCTGCTGCTGTGGTGAAGCACAGGCTCTGGGCACACAGGCTTCAGGCAGTTGTAGCACATGCATTCAGTTGCTTTGCAGCTTGTGGCATCTTCTCAGACTATGGATCAAACCCGTGTCCCCTGCATCACAGATGGATTCTTATCCACTGCACCACCAGAGAGGTCACGTTAAGATGTCTTTGGAAAGAAGGCAATTGTGAGGGAAGGAAAGTCTGGAAGTTGAGATGTTTGACCTCTCTAATACTGGTGGCTCAGATGATAAAGAGTCTGCCTACAATGCGGGAGACCCAGGTTCGATCCCTGGGTTGGGAAGATCTCCTGAAGAAGGAAATGGCAATCCACTCCAGTACTCTTGCCTGGAGAATCTCATGGGAGTCCATGGGGTCGCACAGAGTTGGACACAACTAAGCGACTTCACTTCAGTTCTTGTACTTTGTACTAACAATCCTTAATTGAGGAAACAGTAGAGTTGTGCATCTTCCCAAGGAAATTATTTTCATATGTGTTGCTCCAAAAACAGATGAAGTAACCTCAGGCATGGGGTGGGGATGGGTGAAATGGGATCACCTTCAGTCCTGGGCATTGATGGCTGCTGAAATCCCTCCCCTTCCTCTCTCTTGCCCCTCTAACAGACTCAGATTACTGGGTATCCACATATGCAGCCCTGGTAGTTGGAGGGAAGCTGATCTCTCTCCTAGCTCCAGCCTGGAACCCATCAGGACATTCCCCACAATTTGCCAGTAACTGGCTTAAGGCCGTCCTGCAAACTGGGAGAGGTCCAGAAAACGTTTGCTCAGTATGTGGAGAGTGACGCCTTCTCCCCTCTGGAGCATGATGTGAGCACTTGCCCTGGGATGGTTCTAGCCATGTCATCACCAGGAACAGAGCCAGCCTTGGGATCGCGCTGACCTCAGAGAGCTGAGCACCGGAAGGGGAAACCTGAGGTCTGAGTTGCGTGTCCAGTTGCCTTGGGGCCCACTTCTCTGGCCTTGCAGATGAGCCATCTTCCCTTCCATCTGACCAGATGAGGCAGGTTTCCTGCCTCATGCAATGAGCCACATACACTGGAAATGCCATTCTACCTGGCATGCTATGCTCAGAAACTGCATAGTCCTGAGATCCTCCAACCTCTGCACACTGCTGCTCTGAGGACAAACTCCACAGGGCCCTGAGCAAGAGCACACCCTGCTCACTTCACATCCCAGGCTGAGCAAGCAGGCAACTCACAGTGGCTGGCAGAGTCAAAGAGAGGGTTCTGAAGTGGACATACTACATAGCTGTGTCAAATTCTTATCATCTCTTCCTTCCCTTTTTCTCTGTTTAGAGAGATGGCAGTAGTGACTCATAAGACAAAAAGGTAAAAAGCCCAGCCTCTTGGCAGGAAGCGTCTTGTAGGTGCTGATGCCTGGTGCTGGTATAGCCCATGTTAATGTCCCAGAGTGCAGCCTGCATGTCACCCAGCTGTTTCCTTCATGGAATCTAAAAGAACCAGCCATGAAGAAGTGTCCCAGAGTACTCAGAACATGTTCTGTTAGTGCGGCAAGAAGCAGGACCCTACGGGGTCTTCCTGGGACGGACCCCTCCCCATATCCTCTGCTGTAGCTGATCTCTGAAGTACCTAGATAATAGTATCTGATGCATATTTCCTGAGTTTTTCAGATGCTAGAACCACCACCAGATGGAATAAATGAACTGCTTGATGACCTCGAGCCTCCAGACTTTCTGGCACCTAAGGACTGATCACCATCAACCGATTAGGGAATTGTCACAGCTGATCACAGACCCTGGGATGCCCCTTCCTCACGTGGTCTTTAAATGGCCCTTCCTCACGTGGCCTTTAAAAAAGTTTTGTGGAAATCCTTAGGGGTGTTCATGGTATTTTTGAGCACAAGCCACCTGATCTCTTTGCTTGGTCTGGCAGTAAACATTTCTCTGCTCCGAACTCCAACATTTTGGTTTGTTTGGCCTGCCTGTGTATTGGGCACATAAACAGGTCTTTAGTAACATTAGGTAACATATTAATAACATAACACAGCAGTGGCAACTGGACACGATCTCTTTGCAAAGTGAAGGCTGTTTATTGCTTATTATGATTTTAACAGGCAAGAACCTACATAGGAATTATAATACTTACAGGTGATCTTTACCAAATGCCTGCATAGAAATGAATGTTGGAATGAATTCTGTGTGTGTCTGCTTTCCCAGAGTTTTCAATTTCCTTTTCCTGGTGAAGCAGAGACCCAGCCCTCCTAGTGGTGGGACTGACAGACAGACAGTGAGGATCTCTGCCAAAGCCATGTGTGTGCCCGTCACCTCCCTTCACCCCATCCACACTCCCCACCGGGTTCACTATGCTCATACATGTTTACACTCAGGGAAATCAAAGGTCACACATACTGAAGCAAACCAAACAGACCACATTTTCTTTAATAAAATGAGATGAAAAAATAAATATAAAGAAATCTTTTCAAGTGTCACTCTTCTTTAAACTTTTATATAAGATAAAGCTCGTATTTTTCTTTTCAGTATACTCTATTTAAAATTTTTTTAAAATAAACTTTCTTTTTTCGGTACCTTTCATTTCCTGTGTCAGCCTCGGAAATATATAAAATATACCTCACTAGAACTCTGTGCAAATAATAAACATAAATAATATTAACATCTTTCAAAAAAAAAAGCATTTCAAGGTTTTCACTCTGCACTGCCAGCCGTGCTTCTTGGAAGGGGGTCCTAGAAGCAGTCTGTGATCTGCCCGCTTGAACCACGTAGGTCCCAGTCGGGTGGTGTGGAGCTGGGCAGGAAGTCGCCGTCACGCTTGTCCATGGGCAGGCCACTTCGGGAGAACTGCAGGACGCTGCCCAGCCCGCTGCCCAGGGACAGCGAGGACATCCAGTTGAGGGAGCTGAGGCAGGGCACGCTGAAGATGGATGGCAGAGGGGCTGGCCGGCTGGCGCTCATGGGTTTCATCTTGGAACCCCCCGGACAGCCCTCCATGGCCACCGGCCCTGGCAAGGAGGACTGCGAGGGCTGGCTGCCCAGCCTATCTGGCAGGGTGCCCTCCCTCCTCAGCACGCCCACGTCCACCGCGCTGGGCTCCCCGTCAGCCTCTGGGGAGCAGGCCGGTTGCCACATGTCCCGAGATACCCGTGAGCTGCAGTCCTGGGAGACGGACTGCACCACACTGACGCTCCTCTGTCCCGGTGGCTTGGTCCTTGCTTCTCCTGGGATGTGCCCCCGAGCAGAGGTCTCTCTGGGAGCCCTGAATTTCCCAGGGAACCGATTGGCTAACTGGCGTCCCAGCTGCAATGGGGTAGGGAAAAGGGTCCCCTGCAGAGCTCTGAAAAACAACCTGGGAAGAACATACAGAATATAGTCAGCTACTGCTGCTGCGAAGCCTTTGAGCTTCTGAGACTCGAATGGTGCAGGAGCACAGCAAAGACAGTGTTTTCCAAGCCCATGTGGGACCTGAAGGCCACTGTCCCAGACACTTACCTGGGCAGCAGAGCAGCCACAGGCGCTAGCAGACAAATGGAGTAAAACACAGGGTCGCCCATTAGCGTCTGCATGGTCCAGTAGGGGTTGGAGGGAGGGTAGCACGTTGCGCAGGAAGCGTTGTAAATCAAAGCCACGGTGAAAAATAAAATGACACTGAAGCCACAAGCCGTCCAGTTGAGCCAGGTCTGAGGGGTAGAGAGAAAAACAGGGCTTCTGTTTCAACACAAGTGACTGGTCTTCCTAGAGAAGGTGCGGTGTTCTCAGAGGGCACAGTGGGAACAGCGTGGGTCAGCATGAACACAGGCTGGGCGATGGAAGCTAGGAGCCAGGGGAAGGAGGGTTAAGCAGAGCTGGGTGGAGGGGCTTGGGCAGACAGGAGCCCAGCGCTGCCCAGGACAGGCACGAGCTTGGGCTGGAGCTGCCCCCTACTCAGGCTTGGGTCCATGTGGCCAGCCCAGGAACTCGGTTTGTTCTCATCACAGACAGCCTGGCTTCGCAAAACCCTGCTCAAGCTCACGGACTGGGCACGTCAGTGAGGGCTCACAGACCAGACTCCTTCTGGGTCAGTCCCACGGTTCTCACCCAGGTCTTGGTCTCGATGCCCAGGTGCAGGAGGAACGTGAACAGGGCGACGGCAGTGATGGGGGTGCCCCAGGTGAAGATGTCTGTGTCAGAGTCGTAGTAGGCCTGAAAGACAGCGGGGTCATCTGTCTGCGCGTCCCGGATGACGCAGGCAGGAAAGGCCTGGCCAGGGGCCAACTTACCAGGTAGGGAATGAAAAAGCACACGAGGCTCTGGAAGGCAGCATCGGCCATGTTCAGCCAGAATGTGCGAGGTCGATATTCCTGAGACACAAGAACAAGCACAAGGATTACTGGGACAGCCTCATCTCTTCACACGGTTTTCCAGTCTCCCCTAGGGGCCGTGAAGGCACAAGCTGGGCACCCCAGGGACACTTGCTAACTCAGGCCTTGGAGAGGGAGGTCCCAGAGGCTGAGGCCTGGTGGAAAAACACTATGGAAAGGCTCCACAAGGGCCCTTGAGGCTGAGTTGGTCACTGACAGCATCTGGGTCTGCAAGGCCCATTACAACAGGAAAAAGAGGAAATGCATTCTGAAATCCCACGAGGAATTTCCCTAGCCAGGGACTAGAGCATGAAATTCTGGCAGCTTCTCCAACCTGAGTCCTTCTACTTTGTCAGGGCTTTGCTTCCCTCTGTTGGTGGACCCCCTAGAATGTTTCTTAAAAATTAGTTATTTTAACATTAAATCACGGATGTCTAATGTTAAAATCAATTAGCTGCATAGAAAAGACAAAAGTGACTTTGAAATGGACTAATCAAGTCTTCCTTGTCTGGGTGCCCACGTCTGTACCTGACCCTGCTGAGTACCGAGCTGCAAGAGCGAGCACTGGCCCACAGGACTTTCAGAGCAGACAAGACGAGCGTTTACCGAGCACTGAGGAAAGGCAGCCCCTTCCTGTTAGTCCCCAGAACAAACTCACCTGGGAGGTGAGGCTTGGCTGAGTACAGGAGCACCTCCAGGTGACAAGCAGAGACCTTCAACTACCCTTTCCTCAGTAGCCCCCGTCCTAGGCTGCCCGTGGGAAGTCAGTAGTTCAGCTGGGTCTGACTCTTTGCCACCCCTCGAACTGCAGATTTCCGGGCTTCTCTGTCCAGGGAATTTTCCAAGCAAGAATACTGGAGAGGACGCCAGTTCCTGCTCTAGGGGATCTTTTCCACCCAGAGACTGAACCCTTATCTCTTGTGTTTCCTGCACTGGCAGGTGGATTCTTTACCACTGCATCACCTGGGAAGCCTGGTGGGAAGTCAGCACTCCAATAAATCAGTTCTGAATTATTTATAGACCACTGTGGGAGATGTGGGGCTCTATTCCCTGGGCACATGTATAATTCCAATCAGCCCAAGAGAAGCACTGATGTGGCTTTCTTTACTGACCAGCAGGGCCAGCTGGGAGTCAGCATGCCAATCTATACAGTGTATTGATGGAAACATGTATTTACATTATCTGTTTGTGTTCACTTGGTTTTCCCAGGGTTTCCCTATGGGTTTATCTTCTCATTAATCCCTGTTCAAAGGAAATCACATTTCTTTTGGGGATGTTTTAGAAAAATCCCTGCTCTTCCTACAGTCATCCCACATGTCCTTGACTTGGATTCCAAATGGGCTTTCCTTGGGCTCCTGGAATCTCTTAGTGTGAAGACAGTTTTCATCTTGGTATACTTTCAAAAGAGCTTCTCAGCTGGCTCTAGTGGTAAAGAACCTGCCTGCCAGTGCAGGAGACACAGAGCTGTGGGTTTGATCCTGGGTGAGAGAAGAGCCCCTGGAAGAGGGCATGGCAACCCACTCCAGTATTTTGCCTGGAGAATCCAGGGACAGAATCCTGTAGACCTTTGCAGGTTATATAGCCCATAATGTTGCAAAGAGTCGGAAACGACTGTAGCAACTTAGCACACATGCATGCATAGTTTTAAAACAGTCTTTTCTCTCTTTTTTTAAGCTTTAGGTAAATTGATATACAGAAACTACACACACTTTTAATGTAAACATTTTGATGAGTTTGGGCCCATACATACACTCCTGATACCATCACAACCAATCAACTTTTTCTACTTAAATCCATTGTAGTCAAGTAGATAGAATTCATTGTTTTCCTCCTACTGGTCAGATTCTAGAGTTTTAACTCTTTAAGTGTCCTTTTTTTTGAGATTTTATTTTTAAAATTTTATTGGAGTATAGTTGTACAGTGTTGCACAATACTGTGTAAGTTTCAGGCATACAGCAAAGTAATTCTGTTTTATATATATATATATATACACACACACACATACACACACACATATTCTTCTTCAGATTCTTCACCCCCATAGATTATTACAGAATACCAAGCAAGAATTCCCTGTGCTACACAGTAGGCCCTTGCTGGTGGTCTGTTTTATATATGGTAGTATGTGTATGTTAAGGTCCCAAGCTCCCAATTTACCCCTCCATGCCATATTTCCCCTTTGGTAACAAAAGTTTGTTTTCAAAACCAGTGAATCTGTTTTGTAAATAATTACATTTGGGATTCCACATCTGAGTGCTCTCATACGGCATCTCCCCTGCTCTGTCTACCCAGGGTGTCCATGGAAAGGGCGCGTAGGCCAGGGCTCACCTCCATGTTCTGGCCGCTCCGGTAGAGTTGCGGCTCGGCGAGCAGCACGTCGGCTGTCACGTCCTTGTCCAGCACCCCAGTCACGAGTTGGGGGAGCGACGAGAAGAACAGGTTAAAGAAGATCAGGTACCACTGGTCAATCATGGCGGACGCCGAGAAGCCACAGTAGAACTGGAACCAGAACAGGAGGCCGACGAACATCTGTGGTCAAAGGAAGGGTGAGACGGCGATTCTCAGCTGCACGCGGATTCCCGTCCCAGGGGCCAAGAGCCACCCCGCGGGCCACTGTCCCACAGACTCCTGTCCCAGGCGGCCGAGAGGCTCGCAGAGTCTGGCTGGAAAGACTGAATCTGTGCACGGAGATTGTCTCCAGAGATGGCTCTCACCTTGGTCCCCTGTCTCTCCCTCCCCTCCTGCATCCCTCCAGCATCCGAAGGGCAGCAACCACAGCTGGGGATTCCCACCAACAGCCCTTGGAGGGATGCAGTCTTGTGGCCAAAGGGCCACAGATCATAAGAAACAAAATAACATTTTAGCGGGGTCTAGGGTGGCTCACGTCAAGAGGGCCAGCTGGGTACATCACCCACTGCCGGGCTGCTTTCCTTGTGCTCCTCTGGGACCACACCCTGGATGCTGCCTTCCTCTCTTTAATGAGGAACAGTGTACAGTTACTGACTCCGGTGGAGGGGAGGATGCACACACAAGCAGGGTGGTAATCACGACTTTGACTGAGCCCTGGCCTCCGCTGGGCACTCTGCTGTCCGGGTGAGCTACAGGCATTCCTGCTGGTCGCTACGGCTACCCCAAATAGGAAAGTGAGGTCCAGAGAGACGGAGGAACCTCCTCCCATGCCCAGCGTGAGGACTTGGGTGAGCCTCTTCCCACTATTACTTGGTCACTGAACATCCTGATGCTATATGGGGGTGGCAGGGTGGGGCAGGGGCTGGCAGCTTAGCGACTGCAAGGCATTCCGACACTTACTAGCTATGCAAGCTGGCAGAGATAATTTAGCCACTCTGCCCCAGTGACCTTGTCCATAGCATGGGCACACCAGTGGCACTCAGCTGTGGGCTGCGGTGAGAATTCATGACTAATGCACTCTGAAGCACTCACAAGAGCTCCCTACATGCTGAGATGCTCATCAGTGTCATCAGTGGCTGTTACTGTCAGAACAGCTATCTCCTTCATCTGAGGCTCAAGCAGGGCCGGCGTGCTCACCCCATTTAGAGGAAAGGAAACTAAGGTCCAAGGGGTCCAATGACTGGACAGTGGTCAATGAATGAATAACAAACCCATCTTGATCAGCCACTCAGGGGTCTTGGCCTGGAGGAGCCACGGAGGAAGAAAATTCTCTGCTGGACACTGCAGACAGTGGCCTTGGGATAGGTTTTGGAGCTGTGGCTGTACACATTTCTGACTTTGAGGCAGTCACTTAACCTCTTTGAGCTAGAGCTCAGAGACGTTTCTTGACCCAAAAAATGGCTTGTTCCAATTATCAGGAAAAAAAAAGACAGTCTACACGGGTAACACCTCTAGTGACCCAGATCTTCCAAACCTTGCTTCAGTCTTTGCTCTAATGCAACTCTTCCTCCCCACCCTGAAAATTGGCAAACTTGGCTTCTTCACTAACTTTCTTCCCTGTTTCACACCCACACCTGCTTATGGCTCTTCCGTCTCCTCAGGTGCAGCCTAGGGACGCATCAGTAAGCAAGTGGAATCAAAGAGGAAAAAAAGTACTTAGATAATTGAGATTTTTTTTTCATGTACTACCCAAAGCCTTCTCAAATCACTGTTGCTATGGAAACTTTCCTTCTCTACTCCTTCCTGGAAGGCAGGTGAACTTATTCTAAAAACAAATGAATTTCTCAATTTGGGAGGCAGAGTGGGTATTTCTGAACTTCTCAAGTAGATTAAGTGCCTGTTCACAGAGGCCTTGCATCTGATACAGAATCAAAAGAAGCCCCTTCTCCTTCCCTGCCCCCTTCCCGTGGGCAGATTCGCTGTGGCAGACAGGAGGCACTGGCCATTCCGGTAGCCACTCTGGGTCTCTTCTGCAACTGAAATATTGAATGCCTCCCCCTCAGTCTGAGAAGTTTTTGTTAGGAATTGCAGAGAGCAGAGTTCAATTCCTATGTTCTATTTTGTTTTCAGATAAAGAAAACAAAATCCAAAGGAGGCAAATAACTTGCTCCAGATTGCACAGCTAATGACAGAGAAATGGGGCAGGGATTCCAGCCTGCCCAGCCCCACTCACCTTTACTCAAAGCACCACCTACCCCTTCGAGAGCTGGGAACCTCTCAGTTTGCAACTCTGTGCAAGGAGGGGGTGGTGCTGGGGAGGCAATGCCAGGCAGTCAGCAGCAAGGGGATCTGACGAGGTCAGCGACAGCACAGCACAGCGCTGCATGGACTGAGTCCCAGGGAGAACCCAATCGGAGTTAATTTCCAGGACCTAACCTATAAAATGGGCTTCCCTGGTGGCTCAGAGGTTAAAGCGTCTGCCTGCAATGCAGGAGACCTGGGTTTGATCCTTGGGTCAGGAAGATCCCCTGGAGAAGGAAATGGCAACCCACTCCAGTATTCTTGCCTGGAGAATCCCATGGACAGAGGAGCCTGGTGGGCTACAGTCCACGGGGTCACAAAGAGTTGGACACGACTGAGTGACTTCACTTGTTCTTGTTCTTGTAACCTATAAAATCAGACATGCTCTTGACTTTGGAGCTATGGATCCAGCAGGGCAGATCTACGGGACTACTAAAGAGTCAGCTACCCCAAGAGTTTACTTACTTTGTCTCCTTGCCTCCTATCAGAGGCAAGAAGAACAAGCAGCAATCCAGCAAGTTCTCAGCAGAGTGTCTATACCTCACAAGTAGGGTAGGGTCCTGAGATGGCCATGTGGTCCATCCTGGAGGCTATTGCTGCCACACAGCTGTCTGCCAAGGACACAGTAGTGAAGGAACTAAGAATTAAATGTTAGGGTCAGCAGGAAATAGACCAGGGCCCTGAATCACAGTCCCTAAAGAAATAGAACTGTCCTGAGCCAAGCAGGTCTGCGCACAGCCTAACAGAAAGGTCAAGTACAGAATGAGTGGGCCCCAGGGGGGTTCTACCTGCCAGCACAGTGAGTGGCAGCCCCTTCCTGCTGGCCTAGGGTGGACGTGATTTTTGCCATTTATTTCTACTTCATTAAATCTGGGCCCAAAGCTTCAATGTCATAATTGCTATACCAAAGTCCATTTGTATCTGAATAAACAAACTGCTATGAAATCAGTTTAGCTCACAATAAAATTTTTACCATTTCACTACCTCATTGACTGGTTCTGTAATCCTAGATTTATAAGCAAAAGTACTTTATTTATGTATTTATTGAGATGGTGCAGCGGGCTAGGTATGTAGCGGAGTGTAGCAGAGCTGTAGAGGAGTGTCAGTGTCTAGTGTGGAAGTTTCCTGAATAGGAAACTATGGTAAAACGTGATGACGCCTGTGGTTGATGAATGAACACAGAAGCAATGATGCAGCCACAGGCGTGTGTACACTCATGGCAGTGAGGAAAGGCTTCTCAAAGACGGTGGGCAACCTCAACAGCCTGGTTATCAGGGTCACAGCCCAGCCGAGTCCTCTCGTGCTGACCCAGGACTGCCAACCACACTTCCACTCATCAGACGAGCCCATGTGCTTTGAGAGAGCACTGATCAGAGCATCCTAGGAGACCACTCCTGGGAGAGACAGGGACAGAGAAGTAAAGGACCTGGAAACTGGAGTCAGCTGGGCGGAGGCAGAAAGGAGCCTCAATCACTCACTCACTGAGGACTTCATGCAAACCTCTGGACCCCACAGTCACTCTACCTATTATAAAGCTGCAAGTGGACTTCCTCCTTGGATCCACCTGTTTCCATGCTCAGAGCGGCAAGTGAGCTAAGACTTCTGAGACTGAGGGTGCAAGGGCAGACCAGGCCTGGGAAAAATCCACAGAAGCCAAGTGGGGTAGAACCAACGGGAGGCTGTGGGATGGCCCACAGACCATGTTCAGTTAACAGTCCTGTGAATCTCACGGATTTCACATCAAAAATCCTTGACACTGGCATCAAATACATACTGTGTTTTTGTAGAAGAAGTACAGCACCATGTTGGCAAGCCGGGAATAGCACCAATGTCCGTGAACGAGCAAGAGCCTCTCGAGGTATCGGAACTTGGGCACCGTGAAGTCGCTGGCCATCACTGCCTTGAGAGGGAGAGAGTGCCAGTTGTTGGTGCTGCTTCACTGTGCCTGAGGCCCATCTTAACTCCCCCCAGACACAAGGCACAACGGGGATGCAGAAATCCAGTCTGAACTGGCTGTTACCACTATCTCCAGGATGAACACTTGCATTTAAGAAAAATCCAATATTGACCACACTCTAGTTTAGGGATACTGCTCTAGAGGACATATTTAAGATTTCAAATATATGTAATTGATGGATTTGTAAAGTTTTTGCTTTTTCTTTCCCATTTTTTTTTTAAAGCAAACTAAAAAAAATATGGAGATGTATGAAGTTTCCCTGCTTTTTTTTCCACTTTCTGATGTTTTATTCATCTAAATCATATTAGGATCCCAACCAAAGATGAACCAAAGCTGCACCATAGGTATGCCTCAGGGACAGAGGGACAGCTGTCCTGCGAGGTATCCTCTGGGTCATTCTCCCCAATAGCCACGGGTGATGAGCAAGGCCAGGCCCATGGATGCCCTGCCCACCAACCAGCCCAGTCTCAGGATGCCCACTGTAGGGCACTGGACACAGCCTGAAAGAACAGTGGGATGGACAGCAGGCTTCCTCTGCAGACAGGAAAGAGCCTGGGGGAGGAAGCTTGCTTTTACCTCACTGAGCACCACATTTTACACAATTAAAGTAACTGGGCCAGACAGTGCCATCCTAATGACAACATCTGTGTCCAAAATAACTTGGAATACATCATTATTTGGCAATGAATTTCATTATTTTGGGGAAAAATCCATGAAAATGTCAAAGATACATTTTTGCTTATCTTTGAAGGTTGTTCCACACAAATATTTAAGTCTGCTTCTTAAATTTTACAGACTTCCCTTAAATATCACTTAGAAAAGAGCAGGTGATAATACTGTCCCATTTGTGAAACAGAGTAACATCATTACACATGACAGAAAAGAATGAAGCTTTAGAATGTCTGCTTTCTGAACCCATAAATAAGGATCTGAAAGCAAACAGTATCTTTACCCCTCTTCCTGTCAACATGTGGGAGCCTTAAGGGTTTTGTGCATCTTTTCTTCCTTCGTTTATTCCACAATTCATCCTCTCAAAAATCATGTATTAAGACCCTCTGGTTTCCAGACACAGACTTGGAGACAGATACCGTCACATGTGGTTCCCAGTCTTCAGTGTCCTAAACAGTGAAGAGCTGATGCTGAGTCAGAGTTAAGGAGAAGCCCCTGGGGTGTTTGGGAAGCAGCCCCGACCTTGAGAACCACAGGTATGCCCCTCCTTCCAGGTGACCAGATGACTCCTCAAAGACTGGGTGTCTCAGAGCGACAGAATCTCCGTGGTCCTTCTGTTCCTCTGCCTGGGGCACCCTTTCCACCCTGGCTGAGCTGGGGAGCTGCAACTACCATCACTTTTCCTCAGACACTCAGCTTGGACTCCTCGGGTCCCTACAGCCACAGTGCCCACACAGTGTGTCTTCCAGGGAGCTCTGCACAACATCCCCTTGCTTACTGGACCAACAAGCAAGCAGGGCCACATTCCCCTGGGGAACCTGAGCCCTTAAAACAGTAGGAGAAAGTGTTGCGTCTTACCGTCACTTTACATAATGCGCCCTCAGTAAAGAAGTATAGCTTCAAGTAAATACAGAAGCATCCAGTAACACTCCGTGCAGAAGTCATGTCCAAAGTGGAGTCTCAGTAATGCCCCTACAGTCTGGCTGATCCCACACCTCCTTCACGGTCACTGAATCCTCTGGCTCCTGCCCTGAGGCCCTGCGGTGGACACAGCTCACGTCCTTCCTCAAAAGCATGCTCCATCTTAGAGACCCTGATACAAAGCGGATTCACTGGCTGCACTTCTCTGCACGTGTGGTTTATAAGTACTGCCCTGGGTAGGTTTTCATTCTAGGAAATGAGTGCAAAGGAGGCCATGCTGAAAAAATCAGGGAATTAACTATGTTTCTCCTTCATTCAATAGACATTTTTGAGCTCTCCCATGTGATGTCACAGAGAAGGCAATGGCACCCCACTCCAGTACTCTTGCCTGGAAAACCCCATGGACGGAGGAGCCTGGTGGGCTGCAGTCCATGGGGTCGCTAGGAGTTGGACACGACTGAGCGACTTCACTTTCATGCACTGGAGAAGGAAATGGCAACCCACTCCAGTGTTGTTGCCTGGAGAATCCCAGGGACGGGGGAGCCTGGTGGGCTGCCGTCTATGGGGTTGTACAGAGTCGGACAGGACTGAAGCGACTTAGCAGCAGCAGCAGCAGCAGCATGTGATGTCACTGGGAGGAGGGGCAAAGATGAGTCCCAACTGGGTTCCATTTTCCATATTATGGAGGAAGAAAACATGTACAGTAACATAACCCAGGTCAGATGAGGTGCAGGAGGAGAGTTATGTGCTGAGGATGAGCCCGGGATGGAGCAACTGTGCTTCTGGCTCAGGACTTCCCATCCAAGTGTGATTTCAGCGTCAAGTGAGAAAATCAATGAACCTGCACAAGCATGGCACATATGTGCTCAAAAGCTAGTTACACGATGAACACATCAATGAACAACCGATGACCAAAGAGTGAACAACATCTTGATATTTAAAAGAAGACAACTGGATAGACTGTTCCCAAAAGTTTCCACCAAGTTAAAAATACTGTGATTCAAACTTCATCAAATGTACAACTGCTACATCCCAAAGAAGTACATTTATAATGAACCCATTTATTCATCATCTGGGTCATGTGCAGAGAAGCAACACATTGGCAAACGAAAAACAGAGATGAATTTTCACACGAGTGAGGACGGCTTTCCTCCATCTTCATGGTGATACCAAGACACAACAGGCCTATAGCAAAGCCCATGGTATCACTGATGTTCAGGGGCAATAAGATGCCTTGCAGAGACGACCCACTCCAGGCCACCTTTCCACAGCAACAGACTTACAGGCACATTCACTGCACGGCTCCACTAACATGAAGAGCCGCCTGCCACCTGATCTACTGCCGACTTAGCAGCAGGCAAGCACCAGCTGTATCAAGATCCAAGCCTTCAGCTCTGCAGGACGGCTCACAGGGAGCCCAGTGTGGCTCACAATGGGACAGCCCCCTGTCCTTACCTGCATGCCCTCCTGGCCTGAGATTCCCACGCCCACGTCTGCCACCTGGATCATGCTCACGTCATTGGCTCCGTCTCCTAAAACAGCACAGGCAGAATCATGAGCTGAGATGTACATGATTAAACAGGCTTGGTGGATCTTCCCAGGACTCTGGTGTGAGCTGGGAACTGTGGAGGGTCCTAGGGAGGAGTGAGGAAGAGGCAGTGAAGCCCCTGCCCCAGGGGAGCTGGGTTATGCAGTCAGAACAAATCTGGTGGGAGGCTTGGACCCACCAGCCAAGCCAGGAACAATCTGAGGAAGCAGCAGCCAGCGCCCCTTTCCAGTCGGGACACGTTCCAAGCTACTGGCTCAGACACCAGTAGAGCCCTTCACGGGGCATCTGGCACAGAACAGGATCACCACCTTCACTGTTACTTCCTGACCCACTCTAGGCTTTGTCACACGGCAGCCAAGACTACTTCCATTCATACTCTTGTGAGTGGTTTTCTAAACTGAACAAAGGAGGTTAAATTCTGCCCAGCAAACTGTGGAACTCTGTTTGCACACTCAAGTCTGGCTAGGTTGTTAGTTACTGTGCCCACCTTTGGGCTCTCTAAGCATGTAATTAAGGAGACCATCTATGTATTTAGTCAAATTGCTGATAGAGAGTGTGTAGCAGCACAGGGTCAGAGCTCTCAACATCTTTGGGGAAAGAAAACCGGAGACTTAAAGTTTACAGAGTCGGACAGGACTGAAGCGACTTAGCAGCAGCAGCAGCAGCAGCATGTGATGTCACTGGGAGGAGGGGCAAAGATGAGTCCCAACTGGGTTCCATTTTCCATATTATGGAGGAAGAAAACATGTACAGTAACATAACCCAGGTCAGATGAGGTGCAGGAGGAGAGTTATGTGCTGAGGATGAGCCCGGGATGGAGCAACTGTGCTTCTGGCTCAGGACTTCCCATCCAAGTGTGATTTCAGCGTCAAGTGAGAAAATCAATGAACCTGCACAAGCATGGCACATATGTGCTCAAAAGCTAGTTACACGATGAACACATCAATGAACAACCGATGACCAAAGAGTGAACAACATCTTGATATTTAAAAGAAGACAACTGGATAGACTGTTCCCAAAAGTCTCCACCAAGTTAAAAATACTGTGATTCAAACTTCATCAAATGTACAACTGCTACATCCCAAAGAAGTACATTTATAATGAACCCATTTATTCATCATCTGGGTCATGTGCAGAGAAGCAACACATTGGCAAACGAAAAACAGAGATGAATTTTCACACGAGTGAGGACGGCTTTCCTCCATCTTCATGGTGATACCAAGACACAACAGGCCTATAGCAAAGCCCATGGTATCACTGATGTTCAGGGGCAATAAGATGCCTTGCAGAGACGACTCACTCCAGGCCACCTTTCCACAGCAACAGACTTACAGGCACATTCACTGCACGGCTCCACTAACATGAAGAGCCGCCTGCCACCTGATCTACTGCCGACTTAGCAGCAGGCAAGCACCAGCTGTATCAAGATCCAAGCCTTCAGCTCTGCAGGACGGCTCACAGGGAGCCCAGTGTGGCTCACAATGGGACAGCCCCCTGTCCTTACCTGCATGCCCTCCTGGCCTGAGATTCCCACGCCCACGTCTGCCACCTGGATCATGCTCACGTCATTGGCTCCGTCTCCTAAAACAGCACAGGCAGAATCATGAGCTGAGATGTACATGATTAAACAGGCTTGGTGGATCTTCCCAGGACTCTGGTGTGAGCTGGGAACTGTGGAGGGTCCTAGGGAGGAGTGAGGAAGAGGCAGTGAAGCCCCTGCCCCAGGGGAGCTGGGTTATGCAGTCAGAACAAATCTGGTGGGAGGCTTGGACCCACCAGCCAAGCCAGGAACAATCTGAGGAAGCAGCAGCCAGCGCCCCTTTCCAGTCGGGACACGTTCCAAGCTACTGGCTCAGACACCAGTAGAGCCCTTCACGGGGCATCTGGCACAGAACAGGATCACCACCTTCACTGTTACTTCCTGACCCACTCTAGGCTTTGTCACACGGCAGCCAAGACTACTTCCATTCATACTCTTGTGAGTGGTTTTCTAAACTGAACAAAGGAGGTTAAATTCTGCCCAGCAAACTGTGGAACTCTGTTTGCACACTCAAGTCTGGCTAGGTTGTTAGTTACTGTGCCCACCTTTGGGCTCTCTAAGCATGTAATTAAGGAGACCATCTATGTATTTAGTCAAATTGCTGATAGAGAGTGTGTAGCAGCACAGGGTCAGAGCTCTCAACATCTTTGGGGAAAGAAAACCGGAGACTTAAAGTCATTATCATTCAGTGAGAGTGACTGTTCTTGGAACAGGGCAGCAGAAGGGCCCACATCACAGAATACCTCCCCCATTTCAGACACATAAGAAGTATAAGTATATAAAGTCAGAGTGACTCAGATGGATTCCTTTCCTCTGTGATTCCTCCATTCTTTACTGCACAGGGCCCAACCTGGAGAATAAGTCAGTATTTGTCCAACTGAAATTCTGTGAAGCAATAACCTCGAAAGAATGTCCCATTCAAAATGAGATGTGTGGGCAATGCTGCTCTTGGGATTATTAACTGCTAGGTGCCCAGGTCTAGGTCACATTCATGCCTTAACTCATAGAAAGCAATGAGCTAAAAGTTAATGGGTCTTTACCTTTCCTTTCCCTTTTGAAATTCTTTTTTGTTTTTTCTTTCTAAGCAGCCTTCTTCTTCCCCAGTTTCCTAAGTGAATGCCACAGACCAGTGATGTGGCGGTTGAGTGAGCCAGGCTCTGACCAGGCAGTGAGAATGTGCGTATCATGTTTAGGGTCTCACACCTGGCCCACCGGAGGACGCTGGCCTCCCGTTACGGCTGAGGCTGGAGCAGAGAGGAGTAAAGTTACCAGTGAGAGTGCAGACCCAGACTCAAACTCCTCAGCTTCTGCCTCCAACACCTGCTCAGAGAGACCTAAAGGCCTGTCTGGGCACATGAGGGCAAAGGTGGTCCTGAGACAGCCTCCCTGAAGAGGGGCCATCCTAGAAGAGCTGCCTGTCTTATCTCAGCTGGAACCAGGGGGCTGTGGGTGAACACACCCTCACCCCCCCTCAGCAGTTACCATGCCCTGGGCATGTGCAGGTCCATCTCCATGACAACCATGCTAAGGCCATTACCAGCCTCAACTGTCCCGATGAGGTGACAGGGTGGCAATTCCTATATCACCAAGGGGGGTGCTACCACAGACCTCCTGTGGAAAACATGGTAATAATTACTGATTGGTGAGGAAGCTTTATTTCGGAGCAAGCTCTCACTTAGGTGTGCATTCTATATGCAGGAAGACCAATCTATTTGATATCGGGGAATCCTGGGGACCACCCCTTTTCCTAGGCTACCTGCAGTCTCTCCCAGCTCTCCCCAGCAGGTGGGGCTGCCATGTCCCTGAACCTCCCTGGAGACTGGACTTGAATCAGAGTGGGTGCGGAGACAGGTGGGTGCGGGTGCAGACTGGAGAGGAGCCCAGGAGGCTCGCCAGGCCAGCAGTCTGCAAGGAAAAGCCATCATCAGACACATAGTCCTTAAGGAAACGATGGAAAATTCAGCAACTATTCAGAGCTTAGGAGGAATGTTTTAAAATTAGATGCTGGTCTTGAAACAAAATCATCTCCCAGGTGGCTCAGATGGTAAAGAATCAGCCTGCCAATGCAGGAGACCTGGGTTCGATGCCTGGGTGGGGAAGATCCCCTGGAGAAGAAAATGACAACTCACTCTAGTACGCTTGCCTGGAGAATCCCATGGACAGAGGAGCCTGTCTACTGGCTATGGTCCATGTGGTCACAGTCAGACACAACTGAGTGGCCAACACTTGAAACAAAGTTCAGCAGACAAGAAGTGATGGGAACTCCGATCACCATGGAGTCTCTGGGTCCTGAAGCATGATGAAGTTGGACCCCAGGTGGCTCACGACCATCAGAAGCACCTACAAAGGGCCTTCTTCCTAAGTTGGCCTGGGGTCAGGCTTAGAGTGCAGGCCTCTGCTGAGGCCAAAGCCACAGGACAGGACTCTCCTGTCTCCCCAGAGACAGTAAGAAGCTCTAACTTTTTAATTTGACACTGAATTACTGACTTCATAATATGTAGCTATATCTGTTGCTAGTGTATTTTGTGGCTTTCAAATCCAAGCTTTATATTTGGAAAAGACTGCCAATTTTATTGCACTGAGTGTGATTTTATAAATAGGAAAAAGAGCAAGAAAGCATTTTCCCACCCTAGCATATAGTATGGAAGGGGCAGGAAATTCAAGATGCTTCAAGAGGAGGCAGCTGCACAGGAGGCTGTCCAGCCTGGATACTTGCCTATGGCCAGGGTCATGGCCTTAAGCTTGCTCCTGACCAGTTTCACCACCATGCTCTTCTGCAGGGGGGTTGAGCGACAGCAAAGGACAGACCGGCACTGCTTAGCGAGGAAGAGAAATTTGTCCTCCAGGTTCTTCTGGAGGGCGTAGGCCAGACTTTTCCCATCGATCACGAGGCTGGGGCCAGAGGCGGTGGCTTCGGAGGGCGGACAGAGTGGGGAGAAGCCCACGCTGAGGCTGCCAGCGGTCCTCTGGGGGCCGCAGGACTGCACATAGCGCAGGCACTGGTCCAGCAGGGCCTCGCACGCCTCCTGAAGTAGACAGAAGTGGAATGCATGGGTCACTCATTCACATCACCTCAGCGACACATCTGAGACTCTGCCGGGACCTAGGCTGCAGTCTTGACCCAGGAGGGCACCCTCCTGCACCTGGGAAGTCAGGGGAGTGGTCAACTTTCAGCATCAAAGAGTCTGGATGGGTTTAGGGTTCCTATTAAGATTCTACTTGATTCCATTATACCATGTAGAGCTTAGCACAGAGCATCTTCACTTTGGGAGGCCTGGCCAGACTGTGGTGGAACTGCTGGCTGGTCAGACCGTGGGAGCTTCCCAGGCACTTCTCCACAGTCCTCAGAGGCCCTTACTCAGAACTTGTTTCCTAGAGCTACCAAGAAGAGCTTCTGCTGTGATTAGCTTCAAAAAATGTGTAATCAGAGTCCTTTAAGCTCTCCAGTTGACCAGGAAAAAAAAAGCCTAATTTCTGAGGCTTTGAATTGGCAGTACCCTTCCAAAGCTGTATATGAGTCCCAGAAAGGACAGGGAAACTTCCTGGGGAGACTGCAGGGCACAGAGGCATGGGAGGGACAAGTGTTTCTAAGAATGAATACCCTTCAGGAACTCCACTGGTTCCTGCTCCTCCATGGACAGACAGAGGTTAGTGAGCAGCTTCCCACATGGCACTGTGGGAATCAGGTGTCTCCAAAAGCACTTACTGAGCACTCTTTATATTGAGAACAGTGGGTGAGACGGAGAAGAGAAGCCTGAAAAGATGCAGCCGTTGACTTTGGGTGATGGGCCAAGAAGGGGGACACACACATAACCCCACGACCACAGCAAGTCACTGAGCAGAATGTGCAGTGTGTCAGATACGGGGAGGGGGGAGCCTTGCTCTAGGGTGGGGCTGGGGGCGGTGGTGCCCGGGGAGGCTTTACAGAGAAGGTGGGACCCCACTGCATGACCACTATGGATGCTCAGGTCCTAGCACAAAGCCCTGGCAAGGCAGGATGGAATGAGTGGATCCTGCCCCAACCCTGGAAGCCTGCGGTGGCACCTGGACAGAGTCACCGAGTGGTACTGAGGACTCAGAGTTAAACGGCAGCAGGCAGGCTTGGGAAGGAGACCAGTACTCTAAGCACACAGACGTCTGGACAGAAGCTGGAAGTGGGACAAGAAAGCTCCAGTGCGAGGAGAAGACCTCTACTTCTGGCTTGAAAACCAGAAAAGAGAACTTTCCATGCTCAGGGCAGAGGGAGGAAACCCCATTTTTATTTATTTTCCTCGATTCTCTTGAACCCAGCACCAGGCAACTCTGCTCCAGGGCAGCAGCAGGAACAGCTGTGGTGGCAGGGCCGCCTGTCGCCGGGGACTCCGAGGGAGGCGTCCCTCCTCTCAGACCAGCTGCGGCCCGGACGGCAAGATGGCCGCTGCCCTCTTTCCATCTGTCCGGCCACCACCTTGGCCCCAGAAGTCAGTGCTGAGACACAAAGCAGATCAAGGCAACTCAAACACTCACCTTTCAGCCAGAGGGAGTCCCAGAGAATCAGAAAGTAGTGGAACATTGTTAGGAGTGGGGAGCTGGACAAAAATATGAGACAGATTCTAACAGCTTGGCAAAGGCTAAACAAAAGTGACACTGAACCCCATACCCCGAGGCTGTTGGGAGCCTGCAGCCTGCACCCAAGAGGACTGATTACCTACCTTAAAAAAATACTCATTCTCCATAGAATTTAAAGTGACCAGAAGGCCATTTGGGGCTTCCCTGATAGCTCAGTTGGTAAAGAATCCATCTGCAATGCAGGAGATTCCTGTTCAATTGATTCCTGGGTTAGGAAGATCCCCTGGAGAAGGGATAGGCTACTCACTCCAGTATTCTTGGGCTTCCCTTGTGGCTCAGCTGGTAAAGAATCTGCCTGCAATGCAGAAGACCCTGGTTTAATTACTGGGTTGGGAAGATCCCCTGGAGAAGGGAAAGGCTACCCACTCCAGTATTCTGGCCTGGAGAATTCCATGGACTGTATAGTCCATGGGGTCGCAAAGAGTAGGACATGACTGAGCGACTGTCACTTTCACTTTCAGAGTGGCATTTACAATACCCACAGTGCAACTCCAAATTTATCAGCAGATAAAGAGCTAGGAAATTCTCAGTGCTATGGAAAAAGAAAATCTATTGAAGTCAATGCCAAGATGACATATATACTGGAATTATCTGAAAGAGACTGTGAAACAGTCATTAAAAAGTACTCCAAGAAGTAAGAAATAATTCTAGAAATGAATAGAAAGAAAGTCTCAGCAAAAAACATAAGATATAAAGAATAATTAAATACAAATTTCAGAACCCTCAAAACACATTAATCAAAATATAAAACTCATTGGATTCCACTTATGTATCCATCATTGGATTATATAAATAATTTATGTAATTTCTCTGTGCTCAAGGAGGGGTATTATAAACTCACATTCTGTTAAGTGTGAGCTATACATAATGACTTTCTTTCAAAGAGGACAGGGTGAAATGGGTAAAAAGAATTAGCTTATGGTGGAAAAACCAGACAAAATTAACATCCACAGTAATACGCCACGTTGACAGAATATGCTCTCAACATGATGTGATGAAATGATGAAAATGACCTTTTGTCTGTGGTCTTCTTCCCCAAAGCTCGTAACTTTAATCAAGAGAGAGACATCAGACAATTTCCCATGTAAGACATTCTACAAAACATCTAACTGTATGTATCCTCAAAACTGTCAAGGTCATCCAAAAGAAAGCCTGAGAAACTGTTGTAGCCAGTAAGAACCTGAGGAGACATGACAACTAAAATGTAATGTGGGTCCTGAATGAGATTCTGGAAAATAAAAAGGACAATAAGATAAAGATTTTAGGAGCAACTGTATACCAATATCCATTTATTAATTGCGAAGATGTTAATAATAGGCAAAATTAGGTGCAGGTGAAACAGTACTATCTTCACAATTCTTTTGATAAATTTAAAACTATCCTATATAAAAAGTTTATTTAAAAAAACCCACTGAGTGAGCTCAACGGCATTGACTGAGCGACTGTCACTTTCACTTTCAGAGTGGCATTTACAATACCCACAGTGCAACTCCAAATTTATCAGCAGATAAAGAGCTAGGAAATTCTCAGTGCTATGGAAAAAGAAAATCTATTGAAGTCAATGCCAAGATGACATATATACTGGAATTATCTGAAAGAGACTGTGAAACAGTCATTAAAAAGTACTCCAAGAAGTAAGAAATAATTCTAGAAATGAATAGAAAGAAAGTCTCAGCAAAAAACATAAGATATAAAGAATAATTAAATACAAATTTCAGAACCCTCAAAACACATTAATCAAAATATAAAACTCATTGGATTCCACTTATGTATCCATCATTGGATTATATAAATAATTTATGTAATTTCTCTGTGCTCAAGGAGGGGTATTATAAACTCACATTCTGTTAAGTGTGAGCTATACATAATGACTTTCTTTCAAAGAGGACAGGGTGAAATGGGTAAAAAGAATTAGCTTATGGTGGAAAAACCAGACAAAATTAACATCCACAGTAATACGCCACGTTGACAGAATATGCTCTCAACATGATGTGATGAAATGATGAAAATGACCTTTTGTCTGTGGTCTTCTTCCCCAAAGCTCGTAACTTTAATCAAGAGAGAGACATCAGACAATTTCCCATGTAAGACATTCTACAAAACATCTAACTGTATGTATCCTCAAAACTGTCAAGGTCATCCAAAAGAAAGCCTGAGAAACTGTTGTAGCCAGTAAGAACCTGAGGAGACATGACAACTAAAATGTAATGTGGGTCCTGAATGAGATTCTGGAAAATAAAAAGGACAATAAGATAAAGATTTTAGGAGCAACTGTATACCAATATCCATTTATTAATTGCGAAGATGTTAATAATAGGCAAAATTAGGTGCAGGTGAAACAGTACTATCTTCACAATTCTTTTGATAAATTTAAAACTATCCTATATAAAAAGTTTATTTAAAAAAACCCACTGAGTGAGCTCAACGGCAGAATAGAAATAACAGAAGCAAAAGCCAGTGACCTCAAAGACAAGAGAAATTATCCAATTTGAACGAGAGAAAAAAAATTACAAACTGGAGACTGCCTGTGGGACCCTTGAGAAAAATATCAAAAGACATGTCATCAGTCTTCGAGAAGAAGAGGAGAAAGTGCACTGCAGAAAAAGTGTTTGATGAAATAATGGCTGAAGACTTAATAAATCTTGTAAGAGTTTTAGCCCCAAAGATTCAAGAAGCTTAGCAAATACCAGAGTATAAATCAAAAGAAATCCATGCTCAAACATATCATAATGAAGCTGCCTAAAACTAAAGAAAAACACCGGAAAGCAGCCAGATAATGATTCACTAGCTATGATTCAAATGACTGCTGATTTCTCACTAGGTACCGCAGTGAAATAAGACATTCTCTGATGAAGAAAGACAGGAGGATCTGCCATCAGTGCACCTACTCTAAAACACAGATAAAGTTAGGGAGTTGGGATGGGCTTGACAACACTGCTGCATTTAAAATGGGTAACCAACAAGGACTTATTGTATAGCACATGGAACTCTGGGCAATGTTATGTGACAGCTTGGATGGGAGGGACATTTGGGGAGAATGGATGTGTGTATTTCCACGGCTGAGTCCCTTTGCTGTTCACCTGAAACTATCACATTGTTTATTAATCAGCTGTACCCCAATACAAACTTTAAAAAATAGAAGTTCTCCCTAGGAAAGGGGAATTGTGCCACAAGGAAACTTGAAAACAATGAAAATGTAAGAAGAGCAGAAAAAATTGTAAATATAATTTATGTAAATATAATCTAACAAGTAAATTCTTTCCTCTTGATGTCTTTAAAATATGCTTTTAGATTGAAAGGAAAAAGTATATATCATCTGATGAGGATTTCAATATATGCAACTGTAATATATAACATACCTACAACATTAGGGGGAAGAGTTGAGGGAAACATGGAGTGATAAGATTTCTTCATTCCACTGATTGGAATGAAGTAGATTGACAACTTACATATTATAGTATGCTGCTGCTACTGCTAAGTCACTTCAGTCATGTCTGACTCTGTGGGACCCCATAGAAGGCAGCCCCATCAGGCTCCCCTGTCCCTGGGATTCTCCAGGCAAGAACACTGGAGTGGGTTGCCATTTCCTTCTCCAATATGCATAGTATAAGCCTAGTAAATATACTAAAAAGGTTAAGTGATATCAAAACATATGATAAATTAAAATGGAATACTAAAAAAAATGTCCAAGTAGCTCAAAAGAAGGTAGAAAAAGGAATGGACAAATAAAAAACAGAATAATAAAACAAAAGATAAAATAGTAGACTTGAATCCAAACATATTGATAATTAGAATAAATGTAAATGATCTAAGCATACCAGTTAAAAGGAATTGTCTGATATATGAAAACATGACATATTGTCCAAATGTAATGTCACATTATGTTACATTACAATGCTTCATTTCAAATATAATGCTACAGGTAGATTAAAAACTGAAAGATCAAACAAAGTGTGGCATGCACACAGAAATCAAAATATATGGAGTGCATCGAGCCTGGCTTGGGGCTGGTGCACTGAGACGACCCAGAGGGATGGCATAGGGAGTGGGGAGGGAGGGGGGTTCAGGATGGGGAACACGTGTATACCTGTGGTGGATTCATGTTGATGTATGGCAAAACCAATACAGTATTGTAAAGTAACCTCCAATTAAAATAAATAAATTTTATTTAAAAATAAAATAATAAAATATATGGAGTGACTATTTGGGGACAGGATAAATTATTTCAGGCTTTTCAGGTCATTCAGTCTCTGTGACAACTACTCAGCACTGCCATTATAGCATAAACACAGCCTAAGACTATGTAAAAACACAGAGAAGGCTGTGTTCAAATACAACACCATAAAAACAGGCAGTAGGCTGGATTTGAGGCATAAGGCAGTTTTCCAGTTCTTATAGAAGAAGTACCATCTCTCTCTCAACAGGAGTTAATTGATCCACCAGCCAACAACATTACAGAACATATATTTTTTCCATGTGTATATGAACATTCACCAAGAAAGACCACAGCCTGGGTCATTAAAATAAGAAAGCTGTGGTACATATACACAATGGAGTATTACTTAGCCATTAAAAAGAATACATCTGAATCGGTTCTAATGAGGTAGATGAAACTGGAGCCTGTTATACAGAGTGAAGTAAGCCAGAAAGAAAAACACCAATACAGTATACTAATGCATATATATGGAATTTAGAAAGATGGTAATGATAACCCTGTATGCAACAGTAGCAAAAGAGACACAGATGTATAGAACAGTCTTTTTGGACTCTGTGGGAGAGGGCAAGGGTGGGATGATTTGCGAGAATGGTATTGAAACATGTATAATATCATATGTGAAATGAATTTCCAGTCCAGGTTCGATGCATGATACAGGATGCTTGGGGCTGGTGCACTGGGATGACCCAGAGGAATGGTATGGGGAGGGAGGTGGGTTCAGGATGGGGAACACATGTATACCCATGGTGGATTCATGTTGATGTATGGCAAAACCAATAAAATGTTGTAAAGGCTAATTGTAAAATTAGCCTCCAATTAAAATAAATTTATAATTAAAAAATGAAGATAAAAGAATAAAAATTATAAAAAGCACATTCTACACAAAGCCTTTGACTGTGTGGATCACAATAAATTGTGGAAAATTCTGAAAGAGATGGGAATACCAGACCACCTGACCTGCTTCTTGAGAAATCTGTATGCAGGTCAGGAAGCAACAGTTAGAACTGGTCATGGAACAACAGAATGGTTCCAAATAGGAAAAGGAGTACGTCAAGGCTGTATATTGTCACCCTGCTTATTTAACTTATATGTAGAGTACACCATGAGAAATGCTGGACTGGAAGAAACACAAGCTGGAATCAAGATTGCCGGGAGAAATATCAATCACCTCAGATACACAGATGACACAACTCTTATGGCAGAAAGTGAAGAGGAGCTAAAAAGCCTCTTGATGAAAGTGAAAGAGGAGAGTAAAAAAGTTGGCTTAAAACTCAACATTCAGAAAACGAAGATCATGGCATCCAGTCCCATCACTTCATAGAAAATAGATGGGGAAACAGTGGAAACAGTGTCAGACTTTATTTTTGGGGGCTCCAAAATCACTGCAGATGGTGACTGCAGCCATGAAATTAGAAGATTCTTACTCCTTGGAAGAAAAGTTATGACCAACCTAGATAGCATATTCAAAAGCAGAGACATTACTTTGCCGACTAAGGTCCATCTACTCAAGGCTATGATTTTTCCTGTGGTCATGTATGGATGTGAGAGTTGGACTGTGAAGAAGGCTGAGCGCCGAAGAATTGATGCTTTTGAACTGTGGTGTTGGAGAAGTCTCTTGAGAGTCCCTTGGACTGCAAGGAGATCCAACCAGTCCATTCTGAAGGAGATCAATCCTGGGATTTCTTTGGAAGGAATGATGCTAAAGCTGAAGCTCCAGTACTTTGGCCACCTCATGCGAAGAGCTGACTCATTGGAAAAGACTCTGATGCTGGGAGGGATTAGGGGTAGGAGGAGAAGGGGACGACCGAGGACGAGATGGCTGGATGGCATCATGGACTCAATGGATGTGTGTCTGAGTGAACTCCAGGAGTTGGTGATGGACAGGGAGGCCTGGTGTGCTGCGATTCATGGGGTCGCAAAGAGTAGGACACAACTGAGCAATTGAACTGAACTGACAAAATGGAATATTACTGCCTATATTTGAGTCAGTTCTGATGAGGTGGATGAACCTAGAACCTATTATACAGAGTGAAGTGAGTCAGAAAGAGAAAGATAAATATCATATTCTAATGCACATATATGGAATCTAGAAAAATGGTTCTGAAGAATTTATTTACAGGGCAACAATGGAGAAACAGATGTACAGGATAGAGTTATGGACATGGGGAGAGAGGAGGAGAGGGTGAGATGTATGGAAAGAGTAACATGGAAATGTACATTACCATATGTAAAATAGATAGCCAACAGGAATTTACTATATGTCTCAGGAAACTCAATCAGGGGCTCTGTATCAACCTAGAGGGGAGAGAGATGGGAGGGACGCTCAAAAGGGAGAGGATATATGTATACTTATGGCTGATTCATGTTGAGGTTTGACATAAAACAGCAAAATTCTGTAAAGCAATAATCTGTCAATAAAAAATAATTTAAAAAACTGAAAAAAAAGCATATTCTATGACAAGAATGGACAAATCAACAGAATCGGTGTAAAATAGAAATTGATAATGGAAAGCCAATAGGAAAACTGCAAACACTTGGAAATTAAACAAAATCAGTTCAGTTCAATTGCTCAGACATGTCCAGCTCTGCAACTCCAAGGACTGCAGAACATCAGGCTTCCCTGTCCATCATCAACTCCTGGAACTTACTCAAACTCAAGTCCATAGATTCAGTGATGCCATCCAACCATCTCTTCCTCATCTCCTCCTGCCTTCAATCTTTCCCAGCGTCAGGGTCTTTTCCAGTGAGTCAACTCTTCGCATGAGATGGCCAGAGTATTGGAGTTTCAGCTTCAACATCAGTCCTTCCAGTGAATATCCAGGACTGATCTCCTTTAGGATGGACTCGTTGGATCTCTTTGCAGTCCAAGGGACTCTCAAGAGTCTTCGCCAACACCACTGTTCAAAAGCATCAATTCAATGCTCAGTTTTCTTTATAGTCCAACTCTCATATCCGTACATGACTACTGGAAAAAACATAGCCTTGACTAGACAGACCTTTGTTGGCAAAGTAATATGCTTTGCTTTGTAATATGTTGTCTAGGTTTGTCATAGCTTTTCTTCCAAGGAACAAGTGTCTTCTAATTTCATGGTTGCAGTCACCATCTACAGTGATTTCCAAGTCCCCAAAATAAAGTCTGTCACTCTTCCCATTGTTTGCCTATTTACCATGAAGTAATGGAACTGAATGCCATAATCTTAGTTTTCTGAATGTTGAATTTTAAGCCAACTTTTTCACTCTCCTCTTTTACTTCTCTCTGCCATAAGGGTAGTGTCATCTGCCTATCTGAGGTTATTGATATTTTTCTCAGAAATCTTGATTCTAGCTTGTGCTTCTTCCAGCCCAGCAATTCTCATGATGTACTCTGCATATAAGTTAAATAAGCAAGGTGACAATATACAGCCTTGACGTACTCCTTTCCCAATTTGGGAACAGTCTGTTGCTCAATGTCTAGTTCTAACTGTTGCTTCCTGACATGCATACAGATTTCTCAGGAGGCAGGTCAGGTGGCCTGGTATTCCTGTCTCTTTCAGAATTTTCCACAGTTTGCTGTGATCCACACAGTCAAATATTTTGGCATAGTCAATAAAGCAAAAATAGATATCTTTCTGGAATTCTCTTGCTTTTTCAATGATCCAACAGATGTTATCAATTTGATCACTGGTTCCTCTGCCTTTTCTAAATCCAGCTTGAACATATGGAAGTTCTTGGTTCACATACTGTTGAAGCCTGGCTTGGAGAATTTTGAGCATTACTTTGCTATCATGTGAAATGAGTGCAATTATGCAGTAGTTTGAGCATTCTTTGGCATTACCTTTCCTTAGGATTGGAATGAAAACAGACCTTTTCCAGTCCTGTGGCCACTGCCGAGTTTTCCAGATTTGCTGGCGTTTTGAGTGCTGCACTTTCACAGCAAAATCTTTTAGGATTTGAAATAGGTCAACTGGAATTCCATCACCTCCACTAGCTTTGTTTGCAATGATGTTTCCTAAGGCCCACTTGACTTCGCATGCCAGGATGTCTGGCTCCAGGTCAGTGATCACACCATCGTGGTTATCGGGGTCATGAAGATCTTTTTTGTATAGTTCTTCTGTGTATTCTTGCCACCTCTTCTTAATATCTTCTGCTTCTGTTAGATCTGTACCATTTCTGTCCTTTATTATGCCCATCTTTGCATGAAACATTCCCTTGGTATCTCTAAGAGCTCTCTAGTCTTTCTCAGTCTGTTGTTTTCCTCTATTTCTTTGCATTGATCACTGAAGAAGGCTTTCTTATCTCTCCTTGCTATTCTTTGGGACTCTGCATTCCAGTGGGTATATCTTTCCTTTTCTCCCTTGTCTTTAGCTTCTCTTCTTTTCTCAGGTATTTGTAAGGCCTCATCAGACAACCATTTTGCCTTTTGCATTTCTTTTTTGGGCGATGGTCTTGATCACTGCCTCCTGTACAATGTCATGAACCTCTTTCCATAGTTCTTCAGGCACTCTATCAGATCTAATCCTTTGAAACTATTTGTCACTTCAAGGAAATGGCAACCCACTCCAGCACTCTTGCCTGGAGAATCCCACCGAGGGAGGAGCCTGGTAAACTACAGTCCATGGGGTCACAAAGAGTCGGACACGACTGAGTGACTTCACTTTCACTTTCACTTCATTCCTGAATGGTCTAGTGGTTTTCCCTATTTTCTTCAATTTCAGTCTGAATTTGGCAACAAGGAGCTCATGATCTGAGCCATAGTTAGCTCCCGGTCTTGTTTTTCCTGACTATATAGAGCTTCTCCATCTTTAGCTGCAAAGAATAGAATCAATCTGATTTCAGCACTGACCATCTGGTAATGTCCATGTGTAGTCTTCTCTTGTGTTGTTCAAAGGTGTTTGCTATGACAAGTGCATTCTCTTGGTAAAACTCTGTTAGCTTTTGACCTGCTTCATTCTGTACTCCAAGGCCAAATTTGCCTGTTACTCCAGGTAGCTGTTGACTTCCTACTTTTGCATTCTAGTCCCCTATAATGAAAAGGACATCTTTTTTGGCTGTTAGTTCTAGAAGGTCTTGTAGGTCTTCATAGAACCATTCAACTTCAGTATTACTGTGCATAGATTTGGATTACTGTGATACTGAATGGTTTGCCTTGGAAACGAAAAGAGACTATTCTGTCGTTTTTGAGACTGCATCCAAGTACTGCATTTTGGACTCTTTTGTTGACTATGATGGCCACTCCATTTCTTCTAAGGGATTCTTTCCCACAGTAGTAGATATAATGGTCATCTGAGTTAAATTCACCCATTCCAGTCCATTTTAGTTCACTAACTCCTAAAATGTTGATGTTCACTCTTGCCATCTCCTGTTTGACCACTTCCAATTTCATGGACCTAACATTCCAGATTCCTATGCAATATTGCTCTTTATAGCATTGGACTTTACTTCCATCATGAGTCATCCACAATTGGATGTTGTTTTTGCTTTGGCTCTGTCTCTTCATTCTTTCTCTAGTTATTTCTCCACTGATTTCTAGTAGCATGTTGAGCACCTACAGTGTTGTGGAGTTCATCTTTCAGTGTCCTATCTTTCTGCCTTTTCATACTGTTCATGGGGTTCTCAAGGCAAGAATACTGAAGTGGTTTGCTATTCCCTTCTCCTTGGACCACGTTTTGTCAGAACTCTTCACCATGTCCTGTGCATTTTGAGTGGCCCTACATGGTGTTCTCATTGTTTCCTTGAGTTAGACAAGGCTTGGTTAGCTTTAATAGATTGGTTAATCTGCTCTCTGATGGAGGATAAGAGGCTTATGGAAGGTTCCTAATGAGAGAGACTGACTGAGGGGGAAACTGGGTCTTGTTGTGATGGGCAGGGCCACGCTCAGTAAATCTTTCATCCAGTTTTCTGTTGATGGGGACACTGAGTGCAGCAATGCATTCATGGGACCTTTTGAAGGAGGTAGCTATTGTCTTTCATTACCTCCACCATAATTTGGCCTCAGGTCGAACAACAGGGAGGGAACACAGCCCTGCCCATCAACAGAAAATTGGACTAAAGATTAAACAAAATACTGCCTATTTTAAGACTTATTTAAAAACTCACAAGACAGCATGGTATTGAAGAAGGAATAGATACAGGTATGGAACATAATAGAAATCTAAAAATAGACACAACAAATAGGAGCAACTGATTTTCAACAAAGGTGTAAAGTCAATTTAGTGGAGAAAAGACAAACTGTCTACAAACAGTTCCTGAATAACTGGCCAGCTACATGCAGAAAAACACAGTTTGATGTAAACCTCATACATTATACACAAAATTATACACAAAACAGATTGTGTCTAAAGATGAGATGCTACACTATAAACCTTTTAGGAGAAAACAAAGGTGAAAACTCTGTGATAAGGCACATCTTAAGTGTGATACCTACATGATCCATAAAGGTTGGACTTCTTCTTTCCCTGGAGGAGATGTTCCAAGGAAGAGTCACTCTGGAAGAGCCAGTGGGAAGAGACCCACGCTCTGCATGGGGGGATTTCAGTCAACAGAGGTGAGGGATGACAACCCAAGTGGTGCTGGGGCATTAATGAGATAATAACACGTGCTGTCTTGGGAATGCCAATGCCGAATGGACAGCTGCCCTAGCTCCATGAGAGCTCCTGAGACACTCCGATACTGCTGGCTGCACAGGAGCTCAGGAAAAAGCTGGTTGAACTCTGCATTATAAAGCTCAGACGTGTTCCTGAGAAGTCCCAGCAAATCCCATATCTTCCAAGACAATAAGAAAGACAACACAGGTATAAACAGAGGTGAAGAACAAAGGCCCACCTCACAGCAAGTGCCAGAAATGGAAGACATTCCTTCCTGCTCCTCTCTGGGGCTGGGGGGTTTGGGGTTGCCTTGGTAAAGCAGGCTCCCTAACATCCACCCACCTGGGATTCAGCATTCAGGGTGATGACTTCCTCGTCATGCTCCAGAAGTTTGCAGGCATGAGCGATGTTAACAGCCGTTTCCTGTTTGTCACCGGTGAGAACCCAAATCTGCAGACCTGCTTGACGCAGTTTAGCAATGGTTTCGGGGACTCCATCCTGCAGGCGGTCTTCAATCCCGGTGGCACCTGCTCAAAGGTACCACTGTAGGTGAGGCCCTGCTTCCAGGCCCCTGCCTTGACCAGCTGAACACTACACTCCAGCTCAGCAGAGGTCCCGCCCTGCAGACTGGACCCTGCTGAGGTCCATCTTCTCTGGAAGCACTGGGGTGATTCCTCATTCAGGATGTGGGGGTACCTTCACCAGCTCTCGACTCCATACAATAGGGACAGCTGGGAGTACTAAACATTAATTCTCTGGACATTGAACAGAACACCTCCAAGGCTTCCTAACATGCAGTGAACTTTTAACTTTACAGATAGCTTGGAAATAAAGCTTGTGGGGAGATGGTGAGAATGACCATACCCCGAGGGATGAAAAGTTTTCAAGCTGATCCATCCTACAGAAAGCTTCTGGTAAATGAGCCCACAGTGATGGCTCTCAACAGTGTTTACCATTAGCTGTTGAAACAGACCACAGAGGCCCATTATTTCTTGAAAGCAACATTATCTTGATGCTTTTTCCACAAACATAAAAATTAAGGAGCAGATTTTTCACATGCAAGTCTCAGTATTTTAGGAAAAATACATCACTTAGTGCAAAAAAGTGTCCTCTAGGCCAGCCTGGTTTTGCTGCTTCCCGCTTGGTGAGATGGTCTCCATTTTTCTTTTAGAAGTGCAGCACTGCCCAAGGCATCCTTGTCAGCCTTGCCTTTCTCTTTTATGCATGCTGTTCCTTGTGCTGGGATGCTGTTATGGACTAAAATGTTTGTGTCCCTCCTCAAAGTCCATAGTCCATTGGTGTCCTAATCCCCAGGGTAATGGCATTAGCAGCTGGGGCCTTTGGGAGGTAATTAGGTCATGAGAGTGAGCCCTTGTGAATGGGATTAGTGCCTTTATATTAAAAGATATGAGAGAGTTGACTTTTATGCATAAAAGGCAGCCCTGTATGAGTCTAAAAGTTTCTGATTGCTCCTGGGATGGAGAGACCATTTTAAGCATCAGCTGTTGAGAAACCTTGCTTCTTATCTCTATTTTTGGTGGGAAAGCAGGATTTTAGGGGAGGAAAGTCTGACTTGGTACCCAGAAGGGTGACCAGAGAGGAGAATGTTCAATGGAGCAGCCCCGCCCGGGGGTGTGCTAGCGTCAGACCAGTTGTTTTGCTGTCTAGTCACTAAGTCATGCCTGACTCTGTTGCAGCCCTCTGGACTGTAGCCCGCCAGGCTCCTCTGTCCATGGGATTCCCCAGGCAAGAATACTGGAGTAGGTTGTCACTTCCTTCTCCAGGGGATCTTCTAGACTCATGGATCCAACCGAGGTCTCCTGCACTGCAGGTGGATTTTTTATTGCTGGGCCACAAGGGAAGCCCAGTGTCAGGCCAAGTGGCTCCTTAATGAAGACCAGTATGTGCAGAGCTGCTGTGGACTACAGCCAGGGTGCCTCTCTGCCCGAGATGCTGCAAACTCCACCCTGCCCTACAGGACACCAGCCAGCTCGAGAACATAATTACCCAACAAATGCAGATTCGTCTCCAGGCGAATGGCGGACTGGAAGAGGAGCTCCTCCCGGTTGTCCACGGCAGATTCTGCTTCCAAGTGGCTCTGCAGCCAACAGGCATACTCTTCCTTACTCAGAACCTGGGTGAGACCCACTGATGAGCTCATGGGCCGTGCCCCGCTGCTGGCTCTGCCCCTCCGTGGAGCTGCCTACTTACCCTCTTGGCAATGCACAAGGTGCGCAGGCCCTCCACTGCATACAAGTTGAGGTAATTCTGGGTCTTGCTGCGGATCTTCATTTGATGCCTCCCTCTGGCGTCATCTAAGTTGGAAATAGGAGAAGAAAAAACAAAAATGAGTGAGAACACAACAGAGCCCAGTGGAATGCCCTGGTTCCCTCAGACATCGGGCCTGCTGAAATCAGTCTGCAGTGACGGTCACTGCTGAGGTTTCCACAGCTGAGAGCTCAGCACCATCAGGGTGTAGGTGGGAACTTTTCCCATCCAGGGAGAAAAAAGAGTTGCATTTTCAAGTCTGAATGGCAGCCCACTCCAGTATTCTTGCTGAGAATCCCACAAACAAAGGAGACTGGTGGGCTATCATCCATGGGGTTGCAAAGAGTTGGACAGGACTGAACGACTAACACAACACAACACAACAACAAGACAAAGCAATCATGCTCAGAGAGAAAGCTGGATGCCAGGGGCTGGGGGAGGAGGAGAGGAAGGAGCTATACAGAGCTTCAGTATTGCAAGATGGAAATTCCTGGAGACCTGCTGCACACCAGTGTGAATATTACTCAACACTACTGAACCATACACTCAAAACTGGTTAAGATGGTAAACTAATGTTATATTGTTTTCTTTAACCATAATTCTAAAAAAGGTATGAAATTAGCTATCAGCTAGTAAGAGATTTCCAAACATTCACTGCTTCCTCGTTTCTGTAGATCCAGGTGCACAACAGACCTGTCTGTTTATTATCAGACTGCAGAAGTGCTAACCCTGAGCCTTCCGTTCAGTTCAGTTCAGTTCAGTTGCTCAGCCGTGTCCGACTCTTTGCGACCCCATGAATCCCAGCACGCCAGGTCTCCCTGTTCATCACCATCTCTCGGAGTTCACACAGACTCATGTCCATCGAGTCCGTGATGCCATCCAGCCATCTCATCCTCAGTCATCCCCTTCTCCTCCTGCCCCCAATCCCTCCCAGCATCAGAGTCTTTTCCAATGAGTCAGCTCTTCGCATGAGGTGGCCAAAGTACTGGAGTTTCAGCTTTAGCATCATTCCTTCCAAAGAAATCCCAAGGTTGATCTCCTTCAGAATGGACTGGTTGGATCTCCTTGCAGTCCAAGGGACTCTCAAGAGTCTTCTCCAACACCACAGTTCAAAAGCATCAATTCTTCAGCGCTCAGCCTTCTTCACAGTCCAACTCTCACATCCATACATGACCACAGGAAAAACCATAGCCTTGACTAGACGGACCTTAGTCGGCAAAGTAATGTCTCTGCTTTTGAGTATACTATCTAGGTTGGTCATAACTTTTCTTCCAAGGAGTAAGAATCTTCTAATTTCATGGCTGCAGTCACCATCTGCAGTGATTTTGGAGCCCCCCAAAATAAAGTCTGAC